>MU122140.1:0-175677 GCA_014904905.1 Wilcoxina mikolae CBS 423.85
CTTACTTCGTCTGAGGGCGAAGACGAAGAAGAGTCTTTCTCTGAACGCTTACACGACGAAGACGATTTTCAGGACGTCTACGATTTCTAAAGAGTAGGCGGCCATACTTACGACTGTGTTTTAGTCATAAGTATCCCCGTAACAATGTCTATCCTTTTGAAGAGCACATGTACAGATAGCTGTATCATCACGCTATACTACAGCATGCTATCTCGTTGAGTGAATTGTGCTGTTGGAAATATAAATGGGTGGCAGTACTCGTCTATCTACTGATTCTGTTTCAATTACAGTAACTATTTTCCGATTACCATCCTGACTATAGCGTGGATATATCAGATCTCGGCAGTATATAATCCTGACTTTAGGAGCTTTTCCTAGCAAAAACCCCTTCTGATCTATATTGTATATATTTTCTGATTGCACCTTATGATTCTGAATAAGTTTGGCAAGCTTAAGAAGAATTAGCAGAGGTGGTAGTAGAAATGAATGGTACTTGTAATTTACATTGTGGAAAAAGTCCTTAATAATCACAGGGTCATTGGCATTAGCCTGCTGATGGTCTGGAAGCTTACAAGATTGGACTGAAAATATAATATTCTAGTTGAAGAAGTATGAGGTCCAATATTTTCCTGCCTTCCAGAGTTCATTGATTGGAAGTAGAGATTTTACAAAACTCTTTAAATTCCGCATAATGACTAGATACTCTAGATCATCCAGTGCTTCACAGAACCTAACAATTGATTTCCTTTCTTCCTTAGTAGGTAGCTATTGTAAGTGGTGAGCTTCAGATCTTGGTTTTGAATACAGGAGGCAGTCTAGCAGGGTAGAATATGGAACGCTATAGGCAGATGCTGAAGAATAGATAGATATATCCATACTGGTTGAAAAATATTTTTTGCATTCTTGATGTCTTTCTCCTGCTCAGTATCAGATTTCGTGAAAGTCACTCTTCTCATGGTTACATTACAGATAGGAAAGCTCAATAACTGAGGCCACAAGAGTAGTAGATATACAGATACAACCTGCTGAAAGCATATATTATATAGCTGAGCGGCTACTATGTCTCGACTGGATACATAATGCAATACATTATGGGAATTGATATCATTATCTAATTGAAATATACTTCAACTCTATAGGGTCTATACGTAACTGTTATTCTCAATCATGAGGTTCTAAAATAAGGTCTGCAGGTTTATTTGCTGATAATTGTCTTTGACAAATCATTCCAGTTTCAGGAATGTTTCTGAAGTAATCATTTAGATCTGAATATTTCTCCTCCAATAACATATATTTGAAATCCTACAGATATTTCTTCTCATCTTGAAAATTCATCGCATAGTCAAATAAATATTATTGAGAGAGAATATTAGCTATCTTTCTATTTTAAACTGATTGAAAGTCTTAATTCTGCGATGGATTTCACTGTATCTAATCGATCTCTATCTCATCAGTAGTATACACAAATATTAGATGAATAGTATCTATCTTTTGGAAATATATACTGATATACAAAATTGATTTGCCGTATACGATTAAAAAACAATAACACTTGGCCTGATTGTATACTTAATCACAGTATCTGCTTGCCAATTGCAGTATAACATTTTCCTCTGTAATATTGTGTATAGTAATCAATTTGATAATTTATAAGTAAGATAACTGATATCTGACAACAATTCCATAATACTGATTTGAAAGATTTCTTTCATATAATAGCTTTCATTCTATCAAATAACTGGAAAGGTAAATTATCATACTATACCTTCTGTCACTTCTCCATTTCAATATTTAAAAGTTATTGGCTGAGAAAAAGTTATCAGTGATACGCTGTATGGCTTGGCACACTGTCTAGATATGATGTATATATTACACCCCAAATATATTCTATAAATATCAGATTGAAAAAACTAAATTTATCTTGTAATTCCACATTGAATTTTTGATGTCCAATATCAATTTCTGCATAGTAAAAACTGTACGATTGTTATATCCTATTTTACCGATTAAAGTTTATTATATATTCCAGTATAATAGTATTGTATCAGCAAAATATAATTATTTTGTATTTTTTGAATTTTTTTCTGTTTCTTATAAACAGTATTTTAATCTAGTAAGAACACATAAAATATTTTGAAAATATTTTGAAATATATTCCAGAAGGCTTTAAGAGTAACAATTATATTTTACTGATATACTGCACTACTACTTTATTAATAATCTAAAGTTCATTGCTATTATAGTATTTTATCCTGTTTAATATTTAGATTCTAATTATAGTAGTATAGTCTGAACAATTCTTATATGACAATAGTAGGAATTTCTGCCAAAATGGAAGAAGTTATACCTATCCAATATACATTTCAATCGATATTTTACAAATGAAATGATTTGTACCACAATTATGAAATTAAATACTTTATAGGTAAGCTTTAAAATGTTATAGAATTGACATAATTATCAACTCATATGTATACTATGTATAACTGTGACTATCAATATTAGTGTGATAGGTAGTTCCAGATAAATACAATCATAATATAATAGTATATATGATACCAACTGATACTACAATGATAATTGATATATATAGACTATAAGACTCATCAGGAAAAAGTGTTTACAGTATTGGCAGAAAACATACATATTATGTAGATATTACAGCTCAACTATATAACTACAGCAAAAACCCTATAGTTTGCCAAATTTCATTATATTCAGATACTGGTATTAAGGTTTTTCTAATCACATATAGCTATACTATTTAGATTTATCACTGAGAATATCACTTCTGTAAATTACTTTTCTGATGTCATTACAATACCAATTTTCTTTTGAATTTAGAGGTGAAAGTAGATGTACAGTAGGAGAGAATATATAGTAGAAGTGGTGGGAGTGGGAATTGATATATAGAATATTACTGTCAGATATCAATCATGATCATAATGATCATAGTGATAAGACTGACTCTCAGATTGATGTTTTCCTCTATTTCTCTACTATATAAACCTGTGACTGAGACTATCATCACTCTAAAATATATTCCAGTCTTAATCTTCTTTTATCTGCTAAGTAGGAAGTAGATACTTACTTTCATACTTATATATGCCATGATGTTGACATGATGATCACCAAACTGTTACTTGTACAAAATTATTTGCCTCATACTCCCTATCACAGTAATAATGTTTGTGATATCAGAAGCGGTGTGATGGTTATCTGAACTCCCCATGCAGGTCAACACCATATAGTAGTCATCATCATATCAACTTCACATGATAATCATAATTTCTTGCAGGTTTCCTATAAAAGAGTAGATAAATTTCATTACCATATTTCACTCAGAGAAACTCTAAATATCACTTTTGATGGTGGTTACCGACCGCTTACTTTCGAGTAAGTTTAATTCCAGACTCTTCCCCTTTGCCGAACAAGGTACGAGGTTAGGGGAAAAGACTAGACACGAGACAATGGTTGTCATACAATTGCCATTTCGCATTTTGATGTCGTGTCCAAGACTTTTGCTACATGATTGCGTTCTTAAATTCTATCCAACTAAATTGAGATAGTAGCCAAATCTGTGCTCGCCTCAATGTGTTCGCCCAAAAAATAAAAAAATAAAAACGGACACCAGTAACACAGGAAACATATCTAAAGAACTTCCTACCCTAACTACGAAGTATTCAAAGCTATAGTAGAATGCAAAACAAGTAAAAATCACCTCGACGAAAGAACCGTAGAATTTTTTTGAAAAGGTTAGCGCACAAGATGCTCCATTAATGCCATCAACGAAAAAAAGGGCCCAAAGGTTCGAAGATTGAGCCTCGAATTGAACCTCATCGGCAGATCGTAAAATAGTCCCTAGCACTCCAACACCCCTCCAGCTTGGTTGGCGAAGTTGTATGCGAGGTCATTACCTCTGATACGAATGTCTTCATTTCGGTGATGTCCGCTGCGGTTTTCTACATTACGATAATCGTTGCGGACGTCTTCATTGCGACGAACACTAGTCTTTTTCTTCTGGCTAATATGCTTGACACGCCCGGTTTTTTCTTGCGCACGCAAGGGTACCTCCATGTATTTTCCGCCAGGGACATGGACAGGATAAAATCTCAAGCCCTCTCTGCTGGAAAAGTCTTTAACTCCGAATGCATTGAAAATATCGGATGACTGAACAAGTCCCTTGTGATTCTTAAGGTTCTTCTTGGCAGAAGAAGACCTTGCACCAGTAATATCGCTGGCATGAGACTTTGAAACAGCATTATATGAGTGTGCCACACGTGGAATCTTGACGGTCGGGGTGGAACCAAAATCCTGCTTAAAGAATTCGATGAAGAATTGCTCACTATCAGGGATGGTGAGCATGCTGTCATATCCCGCCGATTCCACGGCATGGGATGGTAATGATACGGTAGGAGTGTCGATAAATGTATCCGATAAAGTCTCAAAGGATGGCTTTGAACGTGGAGAAACTATACTCGTTGGGAATATTGATGGACAAACAGGGAGTGAATTGCCGGGAAGTCGTCCCAAGATTCTCTGCTGTACCTCTTCGAATCTCTTGAAGTCCGGAGCATGCGTGGCCAAATAAGAGTCATCGGTGACAGGCATGACTAGCCCAATACTGAAGGGAAGATGAACTCGGGTGGTCATGATACTACCATGGACGGGATGATCAGCGGATATTGGAGGTGGGGGCGAATTGGCAAGGGCAACAGGACTCTGTCCCTTGTGCTCGCTATGGGGCTTGATGATAAGATTGTCGGCGTCTTCCGGGAAGAATCTCGAAGGTTTGCTAGCAGCCAGACTTTTCGGAATAGAAACAGACAACGATGATGACTGGGCCTCATCAATTCCCTTGGTTAATTTTCCCTTGAAGCAACGCTGGGTCCTTGACCCATCATGTTCAATCTCGAATTTTTTGAATGACTCCACAATATGGTATTGTTGAACAGGAACAGCTTGCTTAAGTCCTGTAGCAGCTTCTTCGGCCTCACGAACAAGCTGTGTTCGTCGCTTGTTTTCGTAAGTAGCCTCTTCGTCGGCTAAGATTTTACTGGGCAGAGAGTTCCATTGATTCACCGCCTTGGCACGATCTTCTTCTGAGATATAGGCACCGATTGGGCTCGGTCCAGACAGCGGAGGTGGAGAATTACGGTTGTTGCGTCTCTCGCGATTAATGCAATAATAGCGACCATCGCCAGAGGTGGCACTGCCAGATCTGTTGTTACTGTTGACCAAATGATGTCCGTTATTGTTGTGACCACCAGGACCAGGTCTGCTGGAACCGGTAGGACGGGAACCGTCACCCACAGCCCCCCACGGACTACCAGTGTTGGAGTCCCATTGGTCATTGTTCGCCCTCAGGTTGGAACCACATTTCCAGGCTTGATTGGGATTATTGTTACTGCAATCATTGCTGTGTATTCCAGAGATATGCGTAACAGCAGATGATCGGTCGTACATGATCGACGCAGACGAGGAGGTTGCAAACGTTATTTCTTCTGACGAAAGATGAGAACCGGAGATTGCGTTGGGAGAAGAACATCCAGGGTGGATAGGGGAGAGGGGGGAAGAGGAAGATGTTGAAAGAATGAAGTTGGGTTGTCGGACGTATCTGCTGGTGTCATGAAGGGCAGAGGCTTGGCACGCCTCGTGACTGTGCCCCACGGCAATGGAGGTTGAATCAACTGCTGACCTTGTTTTTGACACACTTACTCCTGCTGCAGTCATTGGATCTGGTTCAAAATGTTCCCTTTTCTTTCCTCTTCCGTTTTCACGCTGCAGATCCCACACTAATCCCTTTGCCTTCTCTCCGGCAACCCATCGTTTCTCCACTTGTGGCAATCTGCCAGCTGATATGCACCTCTCGGCCGTATTTTGCACCTCTTCAGCCCTCCTGGCGGTAACATCGATTTGCTCTGTTTCCTTCGCCAGTTTCTCAAGAGCTTCAAGTTTAGACCGTAATCTCTCTCTCTTTTCTGATTCTAACTTCTCTTCTTCAATATGGCGTCTTTTTCGTGCCAGTTCGCGTGCCTCCCTCATGATACGCTCCTGTTTGACAACGACATCCTCATTGTATTGCAGGGGGACCGATTGCGAATGTGGCAAGAGCTCCGTGTGGATATCGTTTGGATTAGTCCCTGAAGTACGAAGTATGCTGGGTCGAGTCATAGCCAAGGCACTTGCCATGGTGGGAGTCACTTCACTAAAGTGAGTAGGATCGACAGGAGTACGGTGTGATCCATAGCCGGTATATTGTCGAAACGCCGGTGGTGGACTACCATTCTCGTCAAAAGTGCTAGTGCAAATATGTCTATTTTGTGAGAAACCGATGTCGTCGGGAGTCGGGGGATCAATGCCATGACGAGTCAATGAAAGTCTGCGTGACATACTGCCACTTCCACCACTTACATTTGAGGAAGTCCTTCGGCGCCGAAAATCATCCGGACGATGGCTGGTGCGGCCGGTTTGGAATGCTGCCGACGGCTCGGCAGGTCCCAATGCTTGAGACGGTGCTGTGGATCTTTGTAGCACAGCAGGCTTACTTATTGGGGACCGCACTGGCCTGTAATCGTCCGGAACAGGTTCCATCTTTCCCGTGTGGGAGTTGAAGAGTTCCCTATTTTGGTTGCAGCTATTGTCCCGCCATGACCGATCATACACTTCAGCAGAAACAGCCTTCGGCACATGCCCAGTATCATTCTGCCTCGACGTCTCCAGAGAGTTCGGCGGCCGTGAAGTTCTGTGCTCTGATGGCGAGGCAATCGCCAGTGGCATCTTGCCCCATGGCGATGATGGAGGCGCATGTGACACAGCAGACAGCGTTGACTTCATACTTGGCTTTAGCGTGACAAGAGCTTTGGGGCCCGAAACGCTTTGGGAAATTTTTGCTTTGACTGGAGAAGCGGAGAGCTTGATGGATGGGGCATGGGGTGCTATTGTAACATTTTGCCTGGCTGCCTCTTTTACCGGGTTTTTATCTGGTTCCTTGACTGGTTTAGAATCGATCTCTGTGAGAGGCGCGTGTCCCTCTGTATTAAGCGTGACCTTTATCTTGTCATTCCACTCAATTGTTGTTGGAACCCAATCGTCATCGTCGTCGTCAATATCAGCCCATTTTGCTTCTTTATTCGTCGAGTCATCGGAACCAAGCCTCGAGGCCAAATGAATTCCATACTTCTTGCTGAGTTCCTCATCTGTGAATTCCTTCTTCGCAGGAGGGGGTGGCACTGATCCCGTTAGCACCCAGCAAATCCAACTTAGGATAAAACATACACTGATTCTTGTTCCACACCGGTTGCACTTCACTCCGGGATGAACAACTGCTTCCTGTCCCAGTGGGTCTGAGGGTCTGGGGGTACCCGCTGGTTCGCACAAGCCTCAACTTTGAAGGGGTAGTATGTCCATAGCCAAATTGTGACACGTTCGTACCTAGTGCGTTCCCTGTAGTGTCTACTGAGCAAAACACGACAATGAGGTGCAATGAAAAGGAGTACCTTTTGGTTGAAGGGTAGAACCTGTTGAGGCAGGAGCCGTTGTCGATGTGAGTTGTTCCTTCAGGAATTGCTTGTTTAGAGATACAGGTTTAAACGAGGGCTTCTTCGTACACGTTTTGCGATCAAGTTTCGTGGGTGATTCGTTCCCCAAAGTCTCTACATCGTTTCTGATTTCTGCACAACGCCTGGTCCGGATATTTTCACTCTTTATCGATGTCAGGCCTCCAGTCAAACTCCCGGACCCAAAACTCACCATTCTATGCACCGCAAAGCCTTCTCCCATCCTTTCCAGCTCTGATGCATTATTTTCGGTGCTTTCAGGTTTCGAATCGCCATTCCTAATTGCGACAGTAGCATGGGTCGAAGCTGAGTTTTCGCTAGGTGATAAAACTGAGTTGCAATTACTTGAGCCGGCAACGGCGGGGGTATCATCGAACTGAATTGCATTAACACCGGTCGTCGAGGTGACAACCGACCGCACTAGAGGGCTTTGCACATATCGACTGGTATATGAATCTGCCATAACAAGTTTCGGCGCTATACAGTCGCGCTCTGAGGCGCAATGTCAGAAAGTTAATGTTCGGCAGCAACAAAAAAGGGGATGGAGATGTGTTGGGGGGTGACACGATGTGTATCGTCGGTATAAGCCGGAGGTCCTGTGTCTACCGCAACCATCCAACATGGATAAAGAGCTGGAGCCTACTCCCATGGGGCTTATTCCAATGGGGCTTATTCCAACGGGGCTCTACGCGAATGCCAAGACTCAGGGGGATTTTAGGCTCTGTGAATTGAAGCTGTATATACAAGATCAATTGCTTGTAATTTGTGTTTTGGCAGTTTATTTGAATCTGTTGCAAGTTAGTCTGCACAAAATGAGTGCCATTTTGGATCAAGTGAAGTCTGTAAGAATTTAAAAAACAATACCTATATACAGTCCATAAACAAAAGTATTTGTGATAGGATCTATGTGTATCCTGTCAACCAATATTACAAGAGAAAATCTTGAATTACTCCATATCAAAAGAAGATACAGTCTCCAAAGTAAAATTGCAATATCTACAGATACTTATAAAGTTACTCAAGTACAGGAAAAAAAATTGATTAGAAATACATGTTTTAGTACCTAGTATACCATCCTTTGATAGCAATAACTACTGCTTCTATGTCAGATAAACCCTAGTAGAAACTATCAAACAATTAATCTGATAGCAAGTTTCAGATCTCAGGATGTACATTAGTGAGATACAGTCACTATGCAAAAGTCTTGGTGATTTGATCCATATGTACTCTATTAAAAGTATGGGATTGCGACTTTGCAAGCTTGCTACACCTCCCATGATTCCTCTAACTTCCCAGTGAGAGATGTCCCTGGCAGAGAATAGGGCCATCCTCATTCTCTTTTACTTGAGTTACTCTTTTGCAGTGATTAGCCTTATTACAGAACAACCTTGATCAATAGTCACCAATTTTATTGCTCATGCTATCGACTGCCAATCCCTTGAAAACAATCCATGCAGCAGCAGACCATGTATAGTGATACTGAGACAACGGAAATCTATCATGCGAGCAGTCACAGACGATAGACCAATAACACGAGCTGAATTGCGCTATATGTATGCACCAAATGTATCACTGTCAACCATTGATTGGTACCTGAATCAGAATAACTATAGAAAGTGGCTAGCGAAGAAAAAACCAAAGCTTGACAACAAATACATATTCCAATGGCTATAATAGGTACTTGAACACAAGGATTGGATACATGAGGAGTAGGCAGGAGTTATTTGAAGTGATAAATACTCAGTGGAGAAGAGTGATTCAGGGCGGCAAATATAGATTTTTTGACAACCACCTGAAAAGTAGTTTAAAAACTGCATTGCATCAAAATGAAAGGGCAAAGGGGTTTCCTTGATGGTCTGAGTTGTTTTTGGAGCAGGAACTGTAGAACCTTCTGTACTCTCATTATCAAATCGGTCAACAAGAGTATCTATTTCAAGCTCCTCGAGTACGTTCTTTTTCCAGTCCTTAAGTATATTCATGATAACCTAGGGGATCCCATCTTCCAGCAAGACAATGCTCTAATACACAAAGCTGCTGTGATTATGGATTTGTTTGAAAAATACAAAATTTAGGTGGATGACTGGCCACTCTATTCTCCAGACCTCAACTCTATTGAGCATGTCAGGATAGAGATCAAGCACAGGCTTTATAGGAAATACCCAGACATTGAAAACACAAAAGGAGGCCCAGATAAAGTGAAAGCAAGGTTGGCTGAAGTCCTGCCCAAGATATGGAAAGAGATACCAGAGGCATACTTTGAGAAACTGTGGAAAAGTATATCTGACAGGGTGGCTGCTGAAATTGATACTAAGAGATGGTATACAAGGTACTGAGCACGTAATTCTATTCGATTTTTTTTCTCCTTACACAGACATCATTATAAGTATCTAGACACTTTGTATTTTTGGTTTGAGAACTGTATTATCTTTGGTTTGGATGTGATATTGATTTTTGTTACTGGAGAGTATATTTGCGAATAGGTACACAGACCGAATCACCAAGACTTTTGCGTAGTGACTGTACACTCTAACAGTATCTGATTCACCAAAAATATATAATATATGGGGGTAATTGAAGTCGCATTTGCATTTGAGAACAATTCAAATATGTTCAACTGGATTGAGATTTGAAAAATAAGTTTAATGACTATCAACTTGAATAAGATATGCATAAAATCAATAATTTACAATTCAAACAGTAAGTATTCAAGTTTTATTCTGCAAAAATACTGGGTTCCATTTGGATTATGAATACCTTGAATAACCAGTAATATCAGGTATTCAAGTAGCTTCATTTGGAGATTTGAATTGACTGACTTGATAATAATCCAATCAAAGATTTCACTGTTTTTCCCCCAAAATCAACACCAAATCTTAATACTGATACCTTTACTCTTTCTCATTGGTGCAATACACTCTGTAATCCACTTTTCTGGTAGTATTCAAAAGAACCAAACATGGAATATATTATAAATCTTTTCTACTGAACAGGTATCACTCGATATCAGTCCTTTAAAATCTTGTACAGACCAATCCTAATATTGTATGATCTACTGATGTCATTTGGCTACATGTACAGATATCACATTAGGGGGTATATTTTACTAGTTACACTATCATAGGAAATAAAACCAAGTCTTGTCCTGGATGCCTCAATATTCAGGATACATCAGACGCTCAAATTGAAATATCTGGAGGATTGAGATATACTGCCAGTGCATATAGGCCTACAAATGAAGTATTTGCTCAGAAATGTAGGATTTGCCTCGAGATACAGCATTTACCTACAGACGCAGTACACTGCACAGTTGCAGCTTCAATTTACTGTCACAGTCTTGATTCATAGTCACATACTTAATTTCCAAATCTATTACTAACTATATACAACATATTCATAGAAGATTTTGAATGCATTTGGAACAATACATAGATGCACTTTCAGATAGTTTTGGAGTCTGGGCACAGGTGGAAAAGATCAATACAGGTGGGTTGAAAGTAGTTTGACTGGCCTGGCTCTCTGCTGATGGGTAACAATTGAGCTTGGCTGGCTTACAGTTACCTGTATAGGTTGGAGCTGGACTTGCTCTCGGTTGGGAGGAGATTATGGAGCTGTTCTGACTCTTGTCTGGCTGGATGTAATCGAACTGGGCTAGCTTTTGGCAGGGCGAAAGCAATTGAGCCAATGTGGCCCTTGGTTGGCTACATGTGATCTTTTCGGTTGGCGGGACACACTCTATATGGGCTCGTTCTGGGCTGACTGTATGTGATTGAGCTGAGTGGGCATTTAGCTGGCTCAAGATGATCTGGCCTGGAGTTCAGCTGTCAAGATACAATCAAGCCGATCTGATAGTATTTCAATTAGGTACTCTTGGAGGTTCACATTGAGGTACACTTGACAATGTACTATTAGCTACAGTTGTAGTATTGAAAATAGACTAGGTGGAGATGGCACAGTTTGTCCGGCTTTCATCTGTCTGGAGATGATTGAACTGATCTCTTTTGCGGCTGGCTGGATGCGATTGAACCAAGCTGGCTGTTGGCAGACTTGAGATGATTTAGCTTGTTTGGCTTTGGGATGGCTGAAATTGATCGAGATGGCTGGCGAGTTATGATCAGACTGGTCTGAATCTTGACTGGCTGGATTAGATTGATACAACATACCATTTGGATAGCTAGATACAATTGGACAGGGCTAGCAAATAGCTGGCTGCAGATAATCAATCTGGGCTGGGTATTGACTTGGTAGATTGATTGAGACGGACTGGTTCACAGCTGACTGGAGATGACAGTGGTGGTGGGACTTTCGGCTGGCTGGATGCTATCAAAGCCAAAATAGCTCTTAGCTGGCTGCTTATCACACAATTGGAATAACCAAATGAAGAGCACAGTATATTAAGCCTCTCAATATACTGTGTAGAGTTATATATTAACGTGTGAATACATAGTACCAAGAGTTGTGTTTGCAGTACCTTACATCATATCATCACAGCCTGATATATCATAGTACCTAACAATATTCCAAGTACTCCATGTATATAATACATATCCGAGCAAGACTAATAAGTCCAGGTGCAAGTATGTAGCTCTGATGATTATACTGTTTATCCATTGGTACCAGTTGGTAGTATATATAAAGAGGTTTGGTAAACAATGTTGTTGCAGTTGCTTTCGGATAAGCTTCCAGTTCTTTTTAATAAATTACTAGATCGCCCATCTTGTGGATTATGTCAGTTGTTCTGGATCACCCAACCGGGATATATTCAGTAGATTCAGGTGTGAGATACTATGTAGAAGAAATATTTTAACTATATTCTATGGCCAGCCCACAAGTATACTCACAAGGGTGATCGAGCAAAACACAAACAAAGATACAATTATCATTTTCTTCTCAACAAGTGATATTTTGTGGCTGTTGGATTTGGACATAGATGGTAGAGTTATATGCAAATACCTGTAGCTGATGTGTATGATGGGAAGTATATTGGTCCTTTACATGGAAACCTTTGTCTAGGAACTCTTTAATAAAGTTAATATATTAATAATATATGAACCTACAAAGTGTATATCAATAGGTAAATTAAAGTTATTTATTAAAGCTCAGGATAATATTCTACCTTGGATTATTACAAGCAACAATATTTATTAATTAATAAAAAGAAGAGATTTTGGATTTTAACATATGATATTTTTAGAAGAATTAGATTTCAAAAAATATCAAAAAATATCAACAAATATCGAATTTCTTTCTAAAATACTATTTACAAAGTTTTATCTGTTAGGAACTATAACTATCAATCCACAATAAGTAGGTAAAAATATATACAAGTATAATTGTGAAGTCAAGGCAAGAACAAATTAAATGTTAAATATCAGAAATATAATCTATGTAATAGTTAGAATCTATACGAATCTGTAGTCAAGCAGGTATTTCAAATACCATATAGTTGACAAGAAGAGAGTATCACACCGTATGGATAGTATGTACGACTCTATAAATTGTACCAATATATATATAGAATTATAATTCATTACAGATACTGCATTGTTGATATGCATAAAGATTTATATCAGGAATAAATCTCTGTGTCAGGATACTGAGTATACATATGTAGTACATAACTATATCTAAAGTATCCACAATATATGGTGTGATAGGTCTGAAGTCAAGTTCTGTACATAGGTTATATAGCAGGTATATAGAATATAACTTTCCCCTAGATTAACTTTTCACAGTACTGCCCACAAATGTATTTCACATTTGGACTTATACTGCCTAATATATGAATTTCAAATAGTGTGCATAGTGACATGTAAATTGCAAATCACTATGCACAAAGTCTGAAACCAACAAGATACTGTGGATAAAGACTGAAATCTGGAGTTTATACTATTCCCATTCTGAAAAATCAGAATATTCCATCATACAGAATTAGATTTAGGAATGCTGAATTTGAGAGTATAACTATTTAGAGCATATTGAGTAGATAATCAGATATAAACAAGTGTCATAATCAGATCAATATTCATTAAGTTGATATAGGTAGATGTATATCCATTCCAAAAGGCTGAGTTCCATGTATACTACAATCTATCTATATCAACTTTGTAAATATGGATCTGATCAAGATACATATGTAATATCATATGATCTACTCGATGACCTCTATACTTCCATATTTTAAGATCACAAATCCTTCAAACCATTCAGAAGTACCTTGAAATTAGTTCCCAGGTATAACTATCTATCCACATATGATAACTTAATGAATATTTATCTGATCAAAATACTTGCTCAATATGAAATAATCTACTCGATACGTTCTATACTTTCACAATTGTTAGATCTGGAATACATCAAACAGTTTCCAAATGGCTGCAAATTATGAGTATTTTCAGTGTTGCAGATAGTACAAAGTCCAGATTTTAGAATTTGTACACAGTACCATACAAGTTTGCACAGTTTCATATTATAGTACACAAAATCTAAGTTTGGATATTGCGAAGTATAAAAGTCTACATTTGAGATTTTTTTACAAAGTCCTGTACAAAGTCAATTGTGATAAAACTTATATATCATAGCCTAAGACGACTCAAAGTTAGTATCTGTAAGGCCTTACAGCTGTGAACATCCTTATATAGCAAAATAAGTATAAATATGATTGCAAACATGGATATGTGAATAAGGTAGAGCAATATATAGGTACAATTATCACAGCAGAGCAATTTTACTGGTGCATAGAGTATAAGTACACCGGGAGTTATCCGCCTGTCAGTGTAGCCAAACATATTGCATACATCCGGCCAAGAGATGGATGCAAGCAAGATGATTGGCTGGCATTACATCATCCTCCTCCCTATGAGCAGACACACTGGGCTGTCATATACATATATAAAACAGAAAGAAAAAAATGAGATTCAGACTCATATGTCCCCATACAGCCAGATAATTCCCGCTTCAGATTGGTAATGCTGATATGTAACCTTTCGATAGATTATTCTCATGGGAAAATTTTACCATTAGGAGTATGTGGTAAATATCTCTACTGATGTGATTTGTACTGGACCGAGATTAAATAAGCAGAGAAGAGATGAGAAGAGACGAGAAACCATAAAGGAAATGTTCAAATTGACTTGGAATCCTCCATGACCACATCTCTGAATTCAAGTTCACTTGCAGCCATCAGGATGCAAGTCCTTTCTCCTGATAGTACCGACTCGGTGGAGATAAATCCTCATTGGCTTCCAATATCGGTTGTTTGTATATAATTTCTCTCATTGAACACATTTCAGAGTATCCATAGTGGCCACAATATCTAGTGATACATCTGTCGGACCGATTGACCCCTTCATTCGTCTCACAATAGTCTCTGCAAGAGTGAACTGACATCAATGGGCATACTTATTTTGATTTTAGCTGCTGAATCACAGGCTATTCTTCTGAGAATTTAGCCTTTGATTGCCCTTCAACCTAATCATTTGAACATGGTTCTGATGGTGGCTGGCTGATGTGATGATCTTGTCCTGACTATCGATTACAATCATCATATATCCACATGTACTTGAAAACAAATGTAACTAATTATGTTTCCGCTTCAGTACATTGCCATTTCACGTATATCTTCGGCTGTACAATCTGATCTAGATACAGCTCCATGTTAGCTTCCATTTCGAGTACAGTTTCGAATAAACATTCCAGTGAAGTATGTAGTTCAACTGAACATTCAAGCGTAGGACCTGAACCAAGAGCACCTGTAAGCAAATCTGGCGAGTTTGGAGATGATTGTCATTGTACATGTTATGTTCAAATAGCCAGTCTTGAAGATAAGGCCCATTCGTATCTCCACTCGCAGAAATTATTTTTCATTAATTTGTCCAATTTGTAAGCATCCCATATGATGATTTACCATAAATTTCCAGTGCTGTTGCATTCTTGAAAACTCCAAGAAAGTCTACATCACAAAGGTCTCGAATATCTGATCAGGAGCCTAAGCTCAAATCTAATTTGGATGTATCTAACGTGTAAGTATTACATATAAAGATTATACTTACCATATCAATATCCTGAAGCAACTTCACACTCTCATAATATTTGTGCTATCATAAACCTGTATCACAACTTTGTACATGTGACTTGGAGCTTCTGTTGCTACCTTCTTGATGCAATGTAGGTTCACTTCCATTGGACTGTATATTCCGATGAGATGTCATTCCAATAGATTGTACATCCCATAAGTCATACATTCCGTATTGCTTAATGGTCATTATCTTCAACCTCAAATATTTCTTTGCTGCTGGTATACTTCCTTTGAATGGTTTTTGTCTCCAGCATGTTTTCTCCGAGAGTGTAGTATATCTCCTCCAGATATACGTTCAGGGTTCGATTCATATCTCAGCGTGTTATTCACATCTCGATTGACTGTATTATAGATTTGTAGTTATTGTGTATGCCATTTGATTGAGCCATGAAAATAATTCAAGTACAATTAGCGTTGAGAACTACTGAGAACTTCTTTCTATAATAATTCCATTTCGGATCTCTCTGACCTGGTAGCCATTACCAATGTATGCCGGTAAAGCATTTAATAGGTTTCACTTGTATGATATATCTTTTGAAACGTAAGTATTAACTTCTCTGGTGTAGATCACAGTAACTGTGCTATATGCTAGGACTTTTTGTGCTGTTATTGATATCAGTAGGGATCATTTCTGAATATCCGGCATGATCATCCCCCTCTTTGTAGTTGTACCTCCATTGAAAACTCTTCAATTCCAAAACTGATCCTTGTAACAATTTTTGTATTGATTTTGATATATCCAATCGTCATTGTGGTTCGATCAGTAAATATATCGAGATTATAGCTGGGATCTTGAGTACTCACATTTCATTAGTTTGTCCTAAATATTCAGATTCGTATAGCTGACATTGAATCGCTTATCTCGTAGCTAGTATTGACAATGAACAGTCAGATATTCATTTCATTGACACACCGAATCCTTGCAACACTATTCAACTCAAGTTTTTCCATCTCGGCCAACAATATTGAACAAATATTGGTCAGCAAGTTGATATCCGAGTGTCTCGAATTGTAGCTCCTCCTGTTGCTATCCTTAAGCACAATAAGATCAACCAAAGATCAAGCCAATCAGACAGGAACCCGCTTACTTAAGTTTTGTTAACACTTGTAGGATACTGTTCCAAGTTCTAGTTGTACCCTGCAGTTTGAGTTGAACCTCAGATCGAATCCGAATGGAAACTGTCCTTGGTTTGATCTACTATGAATCAATACGCTTTATTGCCAGTACTATGATTAGCAATAATACTAGTTTCCATCAGGAATACCCGGGTATTCCTGATAGCTCTGATGGCTCTGACGGAACCTTATACCCTCTGACGGAGAATTACACCCTACCTGTCACCCAGGAGATGGGTCGCATTTCATACTTACCCTGCAGCAGCTATTATACCATGTCTCTTATTCTTGCGACGCGTCACTTTGTATATTACCCCATGGACGCTCATCTACCCCTCTTGCTGCCCTGGCATCATGCTTCCTTTACGACATCACTGGTTCCCAGATCAAACCTCTCGAGTTCAGTTGTGGTCCATTGTCACCGCCTGGTGGTAGGGATAGTTTTGCTTTGGTCGCTTTGGTCACCTTCATCTTCGTAATCCCTGCTGCCCCCTGGCATCCCGAACTGCAGTTCATCATCCTTGCAATTGGTGTCTATCGGGAAGTTTGGGTCAGTGCTTCCGATCTCAGGCTCCTCAAGTGCCGCTTCGGAGGTCAAATAGTCAAGAAGAATAGCATTGTCAATATGTGCTGCTTCCATGCTGATGATCACAGCAGGCATTGGGTTCTCCACCTGTTGGATCTGACGCTTGAATATAGCAAGTAGGTCTTTATATACCCTCTGTTGGTAGCTCTCCAGTAGTATGTTCCAGGTATTCATCAACAATGTGTACGTATCTGCAACGCCTGATAAGGTTAACAACTTGCGATATGTTGCAGTGCAGCAGGATACATTCTTATCACTGGCATTCTTGTAGATGAAGTAGTTCGTGTGATCAGATCTATCCACTTTCAGCTTTGACTTGGAAGCTTTTGGAGGATCACCTTTGTTCTTTTGCCACTCCAGGAGAGCATAGTGCAATGCGGTACAGGTAAACATGATAAGTGGCGAGGGTATATGATCGTCCTTGTCGTCAATCATGGAATTATAAAATCCATCAGCATACTTTCCGCGGTTAATTGCCCAATGATAAAATTTGTTTTAGATAAACCTCAGAATTGCTTCCATCACAATGTGAACTAGACGCTGGCCATTCGTTAGCAGGTTTCGACTCTCCTTGCATTGGATTTGGACCATGTACACCTCCTTCCATACACTCAGGTACAGCAAAAAGATACTTATTGTCTGCCAGAAGGGAATCAATGAATTGCAAACACTCTGCATCAGATTGAAAGCGGTAGAGATTATAAAGCTCTGCTATGTTGTATCATGGTGATTGAATAAAATGTGATTTCACCTTATCAACTTGTACTCGAACCTGGTACCGGTTTCAGCATGTAATATCCAATGTGGGCCATTGCTTAAGCCTATCTATTTCAAAATCTCCTTTAGGCCTACCTCAAATGCGATGGATCAAATGCTGTTTTACTGCATAGCAGTGTTCCAGTACTTTTCTATTATCTGCCAGTGTGGGGCTTCAGCTAATGCTTTCGCAACGCATCGCATTACATAACTTATCATCTTCAAGTTGCCTGTACTCATAAATGGCTGTCTGTTCCATATGTAGAGCTCCAGGAGTCTGCCGGTTGCAAATACAATACGCATCATATCGTGACCAAATCGATACATGCTGCGACTGCCAGAGACCACTGATCGATGTGTAGACACCACCTGCAGTTGCAATTGCCACTGCCTCTGTATCTGATTCCGGTCTGTAGCTCGCGTTCACAGTGGATTTGTAATGATCATGTGAGCTTCTGTATTAGAGATGAGGATAGGCAGGTATTCAAGACTGCTGAGAGGAGTGGAAGTGCAGGCAATACTGAATGTGGGGCTGGATGCAACGCGACACATTGAGTCTGTCTGTGAGGTTCCTCCAGGTGCTAGTATGCTTCAACTGCATATACCCGGCATAGCGGTTGGAGTATTTATTGACCGTTGTTGTGTAGCTGACGGGGTAGAAGTCACACAATGAGTGATATCTGCAATATGAGAATTGTTCAGTGAAGATGAGGGGGTGGAGTTCTGACCTTGGATTGGAGAGCATACTGTACTCCCTCCTTGAGTGGAATCCCTCTTGCCACCCAGTGTGAAAACATGTCTCTTAGCAGGAGGAAGCTGAGAATTTCCAGAAGGACTACATTGTTGTTGTTTTTGACAATTAGCAAGACTTTGAACATTTCGTACAACCGGAGTTAAGTCAGGGATATAGCTTTGGAAAGATCTAGTCCGACATAGATGTTCGAGGTTAAGAATGTAGGAATACTTTCCTCTGCATGTATATGCAACAGCAGGTGAGGTAGACTACTCATTGAGTGACCAGGGAGAGATTTGAAAAGAAAGGGTGGTACAGTGTAGTCCGCACTAGACTGTAAATCACTATCGCCCATCATGATACTAGGAGACGAGATTCCTTAAAAAGCATTCAATTATGGGGTTAACTGCCATCAGATTAAACTCAGATTAAACTCAGCATTGATATTCACTGTTACAGCAATGTCTGAAGATCTATTTGCACCGCTTCAAGGGTGTTTATACCTTCTTGACGCGATTATCATAGTATTGCACTTGTTCTTGACACAATACTTCGAACTATCGATTGTGTATATCTTCAGCTTTCCGGTGGATATCCCTCTGTGGCAGAGCTAAAACCATCGCAAAGCATATAATGACGTATTCTCTATCCTATGATATCAGTTACGTGTACTTTCTCCACTGCTTGACATGTTTGTAGCTGTGTTGGATGGTTGCACAGTGGGGATAACCTGAGAACTACTCAGTTTGCTCCGAGAGGAATGAGATCTGAGTGTTAAATATGGTGTATAATGCAAAAGCAATACCTGGCATCGTAAACGTTCCTCACCGCGAGTACTAAATCCCATCTAGAGGTATCTTATTCATGAGGTGCCTGGTGGTTGGACAAGATGAAGGCTGGGCCATTTTGTGTTTGTTAACCACCAAAATGCAGGATATGAATCAAAAATATCATATCTGACAAGTTGAACCAAGAAAACGTAGGAACTCAGATATAGAGATCCCTTCTTCCCGCCTACACCTCGTTTCTCTTATCCTCAAGTTTTAAACACACCACCAGCATTGTGAGCTATCTCGACATCATGTGACTTTCACAAAACAACGCCTCTCGTTCCAAAATATACCTGATAATCTACACAACGTTGTATATTTCCTCTGGACTTCCTTCCGATACATGAGACTGAATCATAATGCTAACGCCTCAGATGTAGATTCATTTTCAACTGACAGCGATGGCACCAAAGGGCAGCCACAAAGGAAAGGACAAAACAACTGCTCAGGCAAAGATGCTGATATCGGTTATACATTGATGCCTGGCATTGGATCGTGACTGTATAAAGGGATTCATCTCGGAATATATCTGTAGACTCATACGGATATACAATGTTTGTGGCATCAAGGATCAGAGGGTATGAGACCTTTTGGATGATATAATCTTTCTTGATCCAGTCATGACTAGCCACTTTTCACAATTCCAGCTGATGTAGCCGAACCGCAGGAGAAGGTGTTCACCTTATCGGGAGTGATAGACAGCCTTCTGCTCATATGTGGGGTAAATGTTTGACAACACTCATGACTAAATGAACAAGTTGAGGTGGGACAATTCCATGCCTTCAGGGATCCAGTCGATCACTCCAATCTGCAGACAAATAGCTTGGAGAAGGTTAAACGCACCGGTAAGTATTCCTCTTGGTACATTAGCTATGATCTCAGGGCAAAGATTGAGATACTTAGCTGCTGACAGTAGAAGCCAGATGACTTTCTGATTGTTATACCACTGAATTGGGATGAGATAATCCACAATGATGATAATAAAAATGAGAACTGGGCGGATCCCAAAGTGCCGAGCGGTGGAAGGAGCTATCCTGGCAATGACAAAGGCAATTGCGATAGTGAGGGTAAGGAGGATACACAGGGCGGTGAGAAAGGGACCGGGAAAGGGAAGGGAATGAAGGATGGGAAGGAGAAAGGGAAGGTGACTGAGGATGGGAAGGGGAAGGGGAAGGCAACAGAGTAAGGAAAGGGGATGGGGAATGGGAAGGGGAAAGGGAAAGGTATTGTTAAACAAACTCCAGCGGTAGAATGCTAACAGAGTGGTGGAAAGGCTATAGGGAGCAAGGGTAATGGGCAGCATAAGAGACCCGTCAGAGATGATGGCCGGCCTGAAATTTCTACTGCAGGTGTAGCGAGACGGCATTCCATCAGAAATGATGGCCAGCCTGAAAGCTCCACAGCAGGGGCAGAGTGAGAGATGGGACAGGCATTTCCAGCGCATGATGATATCTCTTGTACCATTGCTTTGCATTTGCAGAGGGAAATATATGAGGCAGACTCGGATACGGAGGACAAACTACTGTGGTTATATTTAGAGCCGGAAGCATTGCCTACTGTATCAATTTCCTCAGATGATAATATCGACTCTACCAAGGAATCGGACAACGAATATGACTCAGAACATAATTCTGATATGGATATGCGCATGTAGGATGATGTGGATGCACTGTATAGCATTGAGATAGATAGCAATGTGGATATAGAAAGGGAGGGGTGATGATTAAGAGGAGGAAGGTGAAGAGGCGGAAAATGAGGACGAGGAGGATAAGGAGGATGAGGATAAAGATGAGGATGAGGAAGAGGATAAGAACGATGAAGATGAGGATGATGGCAAAGAACCTCAGACGATTGGCCAGGGAGAGAGAGTAAATACATTGGCTGACGATATAGATACCATGGTAGACAATTAGCCAATTGTGCTACCTGAGCAAGGCCAGGAGATGGACGAGTATACCCCATGGCTACAACCTCCGGCACCTGCCCCACGGACAAAAACTCAGGAGCTTCACCAATGACCAAGAACTCCAGAGACTCATTCCATCGGTGGGCTGCATTGTTTGGGGCTAGTGACGCCGCAAAAACTTTGCCCAGCGGTGCTCACTCTACATGAAGCTGAGGCAGCCAGAAACACCTCCGATATTGATATGGAAAAGCAGCTGCTAGGCGAATCGGCAGGTGGCGACAGTCTCCCTGATGTGCCTCTCCCCAATATACCTCTTCCCGATGTACCTCTCCCTGATGTGCCTCTCCCTGATATCCCTGTTCCTGATGTCCCGGTTCCTGATTTCCTGGTTCCTGATATCTCTCTCCACGAGGTGCGCCCAGATGGCTCGATAGGAGGGGAGTGAACCAGTCCTCACGTTGCAGAGGAGGCGATGGTTGTTGCATTTGGATTAGGGCCGAGTTCTTGTTTTGTGAGTTTCCTTTGCTATAATCTATTCATCTCTGATACTGATTAAGGCATGTATAGAGGTGTTTGGATTGCTTAGGAGTGTTTTGTTTTCCGACTCTTTTGGATTAGAGGATGGGTTGTGGGCTTGTTCGTTTCCTTTGTTCTAATCTATTTGCCTCAGATATTGATTATTACACGTGTCGCGAGGTTTTTGAATGGTTCAGGATTTATTTTGTTTACGGGTTGTGTACTGGTTTTATTTTATTCATAATATTATGGGACATAGCGTATGCAGCATTTTTGCAACTCCCGGTGTGTAAAGAACCTCCTTGTAATGGTGTTGAAACTCAATAAATCTTTTGAGTTAGCTGAAAATATCATGCACTTATACCAAAACCAGACTGCTCAGGCCAGGCACCAACATTCATCCCTTTCTGCAGTATATACTCCACTACTCGCGTGTTATTGACAATGGCAAAGAAGACCCCTTTCTATTGCTCCGAATGTTCATACCGAAAGAAGTTCACCTCAGACAGCTGGCGACTTAAATATATCAAATTATACCATCCTGAACACCTTCACATTGCATGCCAAAAGAATCTGACGATTTGCAGTGTGCCCCGACACGTTGAACCCTCCCAGTATCGTGAATTCAACGCGATCAAAGATTCAGTCGAAGACTTCGACACGTTTCCCTACCTCGAATATATTGAAAACATCGCAGACTGTGAGTCTCAACAACCGCCACCTCCTCAGCTGCGGATGGAAACATATCCTGACGCCGGCACTCTCCTGAGCAATTACATTGCTGAACTATGGAAATGCGACGTTCAGGATTGCCTTAAGATGAACCTACAAAACAATCCCTACTACCCATTTGCAACGTGTGAAGAGTACAAATATATTCAGTGTAGGATGAACAACAAGAGTATGAAGACATACTATGACAATGTACTGAAGGAACAATACACCGCTTTGCATTTCCCAAGCTTCAATAATAGGGATGCCATCCACAAGCTCATGGCTGGTATGCCAGATGATCAGGCTCTCGTTGTGTGAGAACTATAAACTCTGGAGGATATGAGATTGAATGACAATCACCAATACTCTATTAAATACAGGAGTCGAGAAATCATCAAAAGCATGAGATGGTTGATGTTGCAGCCAGCCTATGCAAAGCATCTCATTTACATCCCTCAGCATTGCTTTAACAGTGATAGGCCTCCGACACTCCTCTATACCGAAATACACATGGTGGACTGATGGTGGGAGACACAGGCAAGGAGAGATACCTCAGGATAATAACGTGCTAATTGACGTTCAGTCAATGCTCAGAGTGGGGGATACATTGGTTCTCTTGATCTACATTTCTGACAGAACACATGTCTCGAATTTTACTGGTGACAAGAAAGAGTGTCCTGTATATATGACAATTGGCAATCTATCTTTGAAGATCTGCTAGACGCCCTCAATGCACAGTGTCGTAATGGTCGCTCTCCTGCCGATTCCGATCAAGAACTGCAATATTCTTCAGAAGTGGCTGGATGAGTAGCAGCAAACAAACCGAGAGGTGCTGAATGAGGTATTCCAGCGGGTAATCTACCCTCTGACCTTTAAACAAAATTCCAGCGCCGAGAGCGGGTATTATAACGTTCTCACTGCAGATGGCAACTTCAGACATTGCAAACTGGTTTCTACAGCATACCTTGCAGATTGTCCTGAATATAGCCACCTACATTATCTCGAGTGGCATGTCTGTTTTTGGTTCAATTGTCCAAAGAGAGAACTTGGAGATTATCTCCCTCCTGACAAGTAATACTGCCGGCAGGATCACAACCTATATAGAATACTCAGCGATGCCAATTCCAAGGCAGCCGATGCTGAACTCTCGTTGTACTATCTTCACCGATGATTCAACGTATTTCGACATATTCCCTGTATAATGAGTGCCCGACCTCCTCCATGCAATGCAGATCGGCATGCTTGACCACCTCCAGAGGTGCATGTTGCACTTCATGCAGACACATGAATGGCTCAACAAGTACAATGCAATCTGATTATATGTACCTGCTTACCATGACCTGACACCAAAAAATAAGTCATATGAGGAAGTTTCTCAATGGAATGAAAAGGAGATGAAGGAAATAAGCCATTACCTGCTTGGAGTTGTAACACAGTCTCTACGAGGTGGAAGACCTGCTCAGCGTTCCATATTCAATCACGCAATTGAGTGCACATGGACATTGTTAGAATTCTATATGTATGTTCGATATATATCTCACGATGATGCAACATTGAGCAGCATGGAGGACATCTTGCATTGTTTTCACACCTTCAAAGATGTTTTCTTACTCAGGTGAGCCGGCAAAAAGGCGAAGGCCAAAGCCAATACCCTGAGAACAGAACTCGTAAAGAAGCGAAAGGTAGACGAGGAAACAAATGCTGAAACATGGATGCAGTCCAAGAAGCGATGCGAAATGAACACCTGACGTGATTATATCAGCTACGAGATAGATGTTACCAAGAAGTTAGATGCCGACTTCAACTTTCTGAAGATCCACTTCATGTCTCATTGGGTCGAACAGATTTGTTGATACGGAGCCTTACAACAGTATTCTGCCGAGAGACATGAACAAGCACTTGAAACGAACCTCAAGGACGGTTGGAATGTCTCCAATCACAATCTCAACTACCTGTTGCAAGTAATCACCTTTCAGTGTCGCATTCACTGCTTCGAAATCAGAGAGCTCAATCTTCAAGCCCTGCCTCAGCTTCAGGAAGACAGTACTGCCGCCTGCAATATACTCCCTTTCGGTGCTCATCTGGCTGCCCCCCTGAGCTCCCAGTCATATGCAAAGACAGAATTCATGGGACCCTAAAACTGCTGTGATGGAAAGCATGCTGATGCTATGATCAAAGACTTCAGAGTATAACTCGACAATACTCAAGATGTAATGTACCACGTGGCAATATACAATGATACGTAGGAGTTTCTGAAGTACCAGAGTTGTAACAAGATGTATATATTGGAGGAACAACTGCACACAATAGAGCTCTGTAGTTACTATGTTATTAAGGTTGAAGTTGAGGATTTAGAGGGTGAATACATATATCAGATATGTTGATGCACAGGAAGTCAGAGTGGGTACAGAGGGGACTAACTGAATGAATGGATGTGGGTAAAGCAATGTCTGGAGAGGTATTATGGCACGCTGAATGGTCATCTCTCGTTGCAAGTGCAATGACTATTCAAAATCGAGCTCCTGAATGGGAACTGAGCTTTTGTTGAGTACTGGTTAGCTCTGGCGCTCACCACAATACCAGAAAACTTGCGTGCCTTGGATCCCGTCTTGAAATTTGTACAAGTGAGAAAGTACTGACAGCTGTTGCTTTGCCAGTTTTCAGTATGGAAAACATTGTCAGCTGTGAGCACATAATTCCAGAGATAAATACTAGTAGTAAGACAGGTGACGGACGGAATGAGAGATGGATTGTCAATAGCCATATAGATCTGGTGACTTGGAATGATGTGTATAATTAGTAAAGAGAGAAAGGTATTTTGCACACAGGTAGAAGGAACGTGAGGAGAGGTTTTCGCAGCATCATCCATCACATTGCAATCCCGATGCAAGTATGTACCCAATCAACCCATTGTGATGTATGGTCACAGTTGGCCACAACGTCAGAGTGATCGTTTAAAATAGGAGAATGACAGAGCAAGAAGATACGGTAAAACTGCGATTGGAGGGTGATATGCAACGCGATGCATGGTATTGCATCTGGGCCTGAAATAAGCTGCCACCAGGGTGTCTCTGATGGTTCTGACAGAGCGAGTCCACTCTGATGCAGCCATTCCTACTGGATGGGAAATATTTTGCTGATGATTCGTATCGTGTTATTCCAAATAAGATTTTCCTAAAAAAGTATAAAGCTTTAAACGTAACCTTGACTTGCCATATATGTAAATAAACTTATTGTCATCTATCATTGGGCATGTCTATGTGTCTGAAGTAATTCAATTCCAAAATGTGCAATTTTGCACTTGTATGGTCTACCTTTTGTGACTTCTCCTATGGCTCTGTAAGACCCATAAAGGACACCATACCTCACCTGTTTGAACTTAAGATCGGCTGTAGCACGAATGTATTGTATCATCCAGTTTAAGGATGATTGTCCTTGATATTGCACTGTAGTAATCTATCTGGTAACATAACATCCATCATAAGAAAATACCCACTTATTAATTCATCCATACAGTATTGGATCATAAGTTTAAATCCAGGATCTGGCTGTTGAGCTGCAATGGTGGTACCAGGTATGCTTGGTCTTGTAAGTACACTTGGTCTTATGAGTACGCTTGGCTCGCAGGTATACTAGGTCCATAAGTCTGGTCAACTGCCGTTCATAAATTGTCACTTCGTGAAGTGCTTCTTACACACTAGTGATTATCTTACTTACTTACTTACCTTACCTTGCAATTGATATCTTTATCGCTTATTCCATTTGCAATCATATGTACGTATATCCATCCATATCAGAATATACACCCTTATACAATTATCTATTTTCAGTCACCAGATACATTTCACTCATGGGATTTTGTGATTTGTATACTTCTTCGACAAGTCCGACTTACACTGAGAACTAGTGATAGATTGTCAATGAAAGATAGGTAATCATTCTATTAAGTTGATTGACAGTAGTGGGGAGGATTCAGAGATTATTTAGATGTCAATCAGTTTCGAAGAGACCTGTCACCTGCTATGATAGGCACTCCTGAGAACTTCAAAACTCTATTCTCGATCTATAAGCATTGAAACTTCATAGGTATTCCTGTATCGAGTCAATTGATTACTGCAGAGATCATTGCAAGGAGATTTTGAGGTTAATAGATTCCAAGAGTCATATCACCGACTGCGATTGTTATACATTCGCACACAAACTCTTACAATATACAAATGTCAACTCTTGATACGTACACATGAATTTGGTTTATTGACGATGTCAGCAATGAATGAGAATATATTTGGAGGTCAATTGACCACGAACAAATAGGTCACCGACAATGAGATTCAATGTCAAGAAGATCATGAAAACAGATTCAACAAGATCAATGGTATATGAATGATTGATTGTTATATATATAACATTGGGAGCGTCACTCCAGGTTTACCAGTACAAGTAGTATCCTTACTGCTTTCAGGACTTGCTTGCGATGGAAGTTATGAAGATTAACTCAGAATGTGAAAGTCACTAAAGATAAAGATTGAAGACAAACATGTTTGACTTTCCAATGCGTATATTATTAAGGCTTGTTCTCCTCATCCAGAAGCTTGCCCTTCTACCTTCAAAGATTCTAGAGGTCTTTATACCTCTATCCTCTCGCTCTAACAATTACTTTTATCTACACTTTTCTCATGAGCTCCTCTACCTAACCTGCCCTTTGCACCAATACCCATCCTGCCCTTCAGCATTCTTTCGGACCTTCCACATCTTTCCGCTCAGATCTCTAACTCAGACAAATAGATCTCCTACTGACATCACTCCTTCAAAATTCTGTGGTCCAGACCTATCGTATCCTTTCAATCTCTTTGCTTCCAGAAGAATGGTATCCTTTCGATTGTGAGGGACATAAGAGGCTTCATCAGCTATGCTGCAAATGCTTATACTTTTGTATCTACAGCCTCTCAGCTGTCTTGACATTATCGATGGCATGAGCTGGCAGAGCATCATCCCAAAAACCACCATAAACTCCTTATCAGTGGTGTGGTTGACTGCATGACAGCTCATTTGATTTCATTGAGTGCGAGTGATATTCTGTATAGTTTCGATAATGTCTAGGTATGGTACTTGTACTATCCCGGTACGGCTGTTATCGAGTGATTGTAGGTGATCACGCTCCAATGGCCTTTGGTGATGTACAGCTTGTGAGGTGTAACACTACCTACCTCCTTGTAGAGTTCATCTCTGAATGACCACACTAATCTGCTCTTCATTGCTTTGGTAAAAAAATGACCTGTTGTGCCCAAAACCCAATGTCCCTCCTTTCCTTCTTGGTAAAAATGCGACCCCTTCTGCTCCAAAAACCAATTCCTTTTTCTAGGTGTCTTGCTAGCCATTAAAATCCCTTCGTGGAGAAAAGGTACTAGCACAACCTCTTGTCCTTATCTGCCTGGAGATTTCACTTGGGATAATCCTTCAACATTCCCGTTTCATCGAAGTTCTCATAAGATTCCTCAGTCCAATCTGCCTTATCTGGATACCCTTTCCACTTAACCAGGTATAACACACTCTTCCGTTCTTTGCTATACTGGCTGCCCATAATCTCTTCAACGTTATAGCCTGTTTCGTATTCGTAGCCCTGTACATCATAATCTAATTCGTTTCCTTTACTGGTGACGAGTTCTGGTGCAGGTATAATTGGAACAGCAGCCGCTCGATAGGGTTCAATGAGAGAGACATGGAAGGCATTATGGATTCGCCAACGCTTAGGCAATTCAAGCTTTAATGCAGTGGGTGTAAGTACCTTTAGTACCTTGAAAGGACCATGTAGCTTCGCATCTAGCTTTCTAGATGGGTACCTGGTCTTAAGGTTCTTTCCATTTAGCATTACTAGATCACCAACCGAATGCTTCAGAGGTTCCTTAGCATGCTTACCATGGTATCTTCCCATAGTATGTTGTGTCTTTTCTAAACCTTTTCGACACAGGTCATGCACACTTGACATCTAATGAACATAGTTCCTTGATACCGGATTCTTTGCCTCTGCTTCAATAGGCCAATTCGTTCGAGGATCGAACCCATAATTCGCAAAGAAGGGTGACATGCAAGTCACAGTGGTGAGTGAGTTATTGTAGGTATACTCTGCTATTGGCAACATCTCAGACCAATTATCTTGTTCATAGTTGCAGTAGTTTCTCAGGTAGCACTCTAACATCTGGTTTACTCATTCCGTTTGACCATCAGTCTGTGGATGAAATGGTGAAGTCGTTTTCAACTGTATATCGAGAGCTTCCAGCAAGGAAGACCAGAATGCAGATGTAAACCTAGAATTTCTGTATGATACAATATTCGATGGCAGGCCATGGAATCTCCATACTTCTTTTAGGATGATTTTGACCAGGTTTGTGTCTTTGTTCTCGCCATCCTTCGGTGGTATAAAGTGTGTCATCTTTGTGAAACTGTCAATGATAATCCAGACCGATGAACAACCATCAGATACAGGTAAATCGATGATAAAATCCATAGAGATTGAATTCCATGGACAATATACTAATTCAATAGGTTGTAGAACTCTATAGCAAGTATGGCGAGCTGCTTTATTTTTCTGGCATTCAGGGTATGAGCGGACTTAGTCTTCGATAAATCTCTCCATCTCTGGCCAAAAGAAGTTCCTTCGAACCAGCTCAATTGTCTTATCCTGGCCCATATATCCGGCTACCTTTGAATCATGTTCTGCGTCGAGTATTTGTTTTCGTAACTGTATATCATTTGGGATTCACAACCTGCCTGTATAATAAAGGGCTTCATTTTCAAACGAGATCTCAGGGCTTGGACTTCCTTCCACTGCTCTAATGTACTCTTGCTGCCATGCATCGTCGTTATTTGCAGCGCCTACAACTGCTTCTAATAACCAAGAATTGAACTTGACTAATGGGATTGACCTCAACTTAGCAGAAGAGTTCATTATCTGTTCACCTCATAGCTTCGCTGCTGTCACCAGAACTGTTTCCCCTTCAGATGTTACCAACTGATCAGATCTTAAAATGGAGTGTATTGGTTGATTTTCGTTTTCTTCGATAGTACCTCTCCTCTTTTTAGAGCAGTACTCCGAACGCCTAGATAATACATCTGCTTTCCCATTTGCACTGCCTGGTCTGTAGAATATCTCGAAATCATAACCAGCTAGTTCCTGTGCCCATCGGACTTTTCTTCGATTCAATATCTTGGTAGTGGTGAAGTATTCAAGATTCTTGTGATCGGTAAACGCACTGATTTGATGGACAGCACCTTCGAGATAACGTTTCCATTCTTTAAAGGCAGATACTATTGCTAGCATCTCCTTATCGTGGATCTCATAGTTAATCTCTGCCTCATCCATCTTTCAAGAGTGGTAGACCACAGGGTGTAATTGTCTATCAATCACTTGGGAAAGAAAAGCGTCCATAGCAAAGTCACTGGCATCATTCTCAATGACCACAGGATGTTCAGGTTCAAAGTAACGAAGGATTGGTGCCTCTGTGAAATATTTCTTTAACAAATTCATAGCCTGTTGGCAGCATGGGTTTGGCTTCCAATCGAACCGTTCACCAGTTTGTTTGATTAGGTCTGTCAATGGTCTACAGATTCTCGAAAAGTCCTTGATGAAGCGTCGGTAGAAATTGGCAAATCCTAAGAATGACTGAACGTCCTTGACTGAGTCTGACGTTTCCCATTTCAGCATAGTATCAACTTTGTCCTCTGCCATGCTGACACCTTCTCCCGATATGATATAACCAAGGAATTCAACTTATTTCTGACGCCATTCGTACATATCTGGTGCTATAACACAGTCGTATTCTTGTAATCTATGAAGGACTTCCTTTGTCAATCGTACATGCTCTTCTTCGTCTTTGGTATAGATGAGGATATCATCTATTTATACCACAACTCCATGATCGATTAGATCTCTCAGGATCTTGTTCATCATATCTTGGAATGAGGCTGGTGCATTTGCCAATTCAAAGTGCATAACCAAATATTCATAGTATCCATATCTTGTACGAAATACTGTTTTCCATTCGTCACCAGGCTTTATTCGAATGAGATTGTAACCAGCCTTCAGGTCAATCTTCGTAAAAAGCTTTGAGCCAGAAACTCTGTCCCTAAGTTCGTTCATAAGTGGCAAAGGATACCGATTCATAATCATGACGTAGTTGAGTCCTCTGTAATCCACACATAATCTTCATCCCCTTCCGTTAGGCTTTGGGACAAAGAGTATTGGTGCTCCAGCTGACGACATGCTTGGACGAATATTGCCTGAATCGAGTATCTCCTTTAGATATTCCTCTAGGACCGAAAGTTCTTTTTTAGAAAGAGCATAGGTGGGACCCCATGGAGAATGTTCCCCATCTTATAAGTCTATTGCATGGTCAAATGATCGATGTAGCAGTAGAGCATAGGCAGTTTCTCCATTATAAACTGACTGAAAGTCTCGGTACTGCCATGTCATTTGCTTGGCTCAATCGATCTCTATTTCACCTGCTGCACAGATATGCACAGACCCAATTACTCCGATCCATTGTGGATCAGTACCAAACTTGAGGATGCTATCGACATATTGAATCGAGAAGAAGCTGACTGCTGCATTTGTACAGTGCTGATAGCAATACTTTGATGTGAATTGGAGCATATCACCTTCTTCAGTGATTCCTCTGAGTGCTCCATGCTTGATGATCTACCAGTCAAATAGCATGATATCAGTTGCTGACTCCATAGGTCCGATTTCAAAGGTTTCCTTGGTATAATGGCTTTAGTACCGAAGAGTAACTGGAAACGTATAATGCCATCCAGCTCCTTCTACAATCTCGCTATTGAAGTTCTGAACTGACTTTGATTCTGTTCGAGTAACCAATGGAACACAATTAGTTTCGGCTCACTGTTTTGACATCCTAGGTGTATTACACCCAGTATCCAAAAGGTCCCTAGCCAGGATGTTCTTCTTGCCCTTGTATGATGCAAACATGCGTACTGTGGGTCTTGAACCAGTCTTTGATTCTGGGGGTAACTGCTTTGGTTTCTTGAGTTGCGGTTGAGGTGCTTCGGCCGAGTCCTTGCGCTTTCTATCTTTTTGTGTAGAAACCATGATGAACTGCCTTTCAATACAGTTCCAGCAGCAACGGGTTGTGGTTCAAGTGGTGGTGATAGCATAGGGATGTTTATTGATTCGATAATATGGTAGTCAAATGTTTGCACTTGGATACTATATGACCAGCATATTTCGAGTACTGAACTTATCCTCAGGCACCCTTTTTATTTAGAAAGAAATCCTTTTCTCATTAAAACTAAACTCAAGATATAACAGTCTGTGGATATCTATACTCGAAAGGAAAGATCACAATCCTAAACCTTAGAAAAGATATAAGAATTCCAGCATTTCTCAATCGCCAATTTCCATACCATCAGAATCTATCTCATACAACCTCTTTGAGGGTTTGTGAGTAGCAGACGCTGTGATCCTGTCAGCCAAGCTCCTTGGTCTGACCATCGAACTGGAGGTTGTAGTCTCCTGCGTCGGAGCTTCCTCCTTATCATTGGATTTCTTGCTTTTCTTGCTAGATGAAATATTGATGGGATTCTTGCAGAAGAACCATCGATCATGTTCAGAAGATCCACAACGCTTGCATTCATTGCGTTTGGCCCTTGTTTCTAGCAGACTTTCAGGAATACCCTAAAGGACTTTGGCCTTATCAGTGTGAATAGACTTTGGTCCCTTCTTCTCAGTTCGAGGTTTCTTGGAGTCAGAACCTTTGTCCTTCTCTGGATTCTTTTCTTGGTTCTCTTCCTTCTCCTGATACTCATCTCTCTTTCATTTATTTCCCTTCTTGCCTTGGGAGTTATCAAGATTCTGATGAGATCTATTCTTCTCTGTCAACCGATCTTCGTATGATACACCTAGTATTGGCAATGAACTGTCGGAAGTTCGTACAATTGACGAACAGATTTGGTCCGTGCGAACCGGATTCCTGCCAAGTCTTTCGCTCCAAACCCCACCATTTCGGCCTACAACTGCGAATAAAACTAAGTAAGTGAGTTCTTATCCGATCCCCTCGAATATTAGTGCATCCTGTAGCTAACTTCTCCCGCTACACGATGCGCTAGAAATCGAGCCAATCGGAGAGAACCTCGCTTACTTATTGTTGTTTCGAAGATAGATGGTTCGCGAACCGGTTTGTACAAACCTCGGAACTCCATCCAAACCTCGGATCGAATCCAGATTGAACCCCGCCTTGGTTTGATCTGTGACGAACCGATCCGCTTCGTTGCCAACACTAGATACAGCCACTCATCTCATTAACTCGATGAAGGCTGTGTCATCTTTGGGTGGTACTTCTGCAGTTGATATTCGATCCAGAATTTCCTTGTTTATTCCTTTTTTAAGGGAATGGATATAAGAGGTTCCGCTGAGATATACTCGAAAGTTGACGGTTTCCATCTTCATCAGGTAGTCCTCAATATCTCCAGTGTACTTCAGATCATTCATCTTTTGCAGGGACTTCTCTTCCTATTGCTTATCGACAAATCTTTCTTCCATCATACTGGTGAAAGACTTCCAGTCATCAACCTGGAAGAACTTCTTTATATTCTCTTCGCGGTTATCATACTAGGCTAGGGCCTTGTCTTCCAAGAGGCCTCCAACCCATATGATCTTGTCAATGTCATCGTGAAATTCATCGCGGAAGTATTGTAGATAACGTTCCACTGATCGAATCCACCTTCGATAGATTTCTTTGGGGTCCTTCTTATCCCCTTTGAAGACTGGAGGCATTTTCATTTTGCCTTTCTTGGAGGATCTGGATGGTAGGCGAGGATTGGGAGGTGATGTACTATAGTTTGTGCTGCCAGAAGGAGGTAGGGGTATTTGACTTGGATGTAAACTTCCTGCATTGCTTCCTCCGCTTCTGCCTCCTGCACCTCGTCTACGTCCTCCACCTCCGCCTCTGCCTCCACCTCCTCCACTTTCTCCGCTTCCACCACCACCACCAACTTTGCCTCCTTCCTCATCTTCAGAGCAAGAGAGGTCAGCTTCCGAACCAGAACCTCCTTGTGGCAGTGGGACTCCTTCAGGATCAGGAATAATGGCTTCTTTAACCCAATATCCTTTTCCTTTGGTACCTATACAGTAACAAAGACGGAACTCTTTATCACTTGGTTTGATATCTCCTTCTTGATGTCCAAGGACAGATCTTGCTAGGGACTTGATAGATTTGTTGGTGGTTTCGTCTGATAGCCTAGTCATAAGGGTCGTTGTGAACTCCCAAAACTTTTTCTCCATGTCCCTTCGAGTCTTCCTTATATCACTTTCTCTCTGCTTCTTCTCAGTATCAGTATTTTTCTTGAGTTCTATTATCCTTTTGGCCTCTTTATTGGCCTTTCACTTGACACTGGTAAGTTCTTCTCACTGTGTATGTACTTGGAGAGTGAGCCTCTCTTTCCCTCTTTCCCCCTTTTCCAATATGCTAGAGAGAGAGGTCCATGCTGCCGATGAGGACTGTATCTGAGTCCCTAGAGGTAGGCGTAACTCCTCATATGCTTTGGAAGACTGTGGTTTCGCAATGGCAATTGCAGGGCTAACATTGGGTGTGAATACCTGAAACTGGGCAATAATATCTGTGTGATGTGCTAGCTGCGCCCTGTGTAGGTTATCGACTCCTGAAGCCACATTATCGTATATCTCGTTTTGCCTATACACAAGGGCTTCGTATGCTCTGACCATCTCAGGTAACGCATCCTTGATCTTGATGTTACTTGTTTGAGTCTGCGTAACCAATACATCTATTTGGTTCAACTTTGACTTTATACTGTTTATCAAAGAGACCACCCAATCAGGGATATCATTTTGTACAATAGTTTCATATCGAACCACTTTTTTTCCCTTGTCACCTGCTACTACCAACACACTTTCCCTTCGTATCAATGTCACTGCATCCCCCATCATCGTATCACACCCAGTGTCTGTCATTGCTCAGAATATGACCCAGACTTGTCCTTGAAAGATCCTCCTATAAAAGCTCCAAGTTTCGAAGAAGGGAGTTAAATCGAGATCCCAATCAACAAGGAACCTAGCACCAGCTTCCTGTTATAACTGTAACGCAGGTTCGTAGTCTGGTGAATGGGGCATTCACAGATCTGGGAGGACAATAGTTCCTATCAGGACTAGCAAAATGACTATCTTAAGGTATGCGAGGGATTGCTGCTTTTAGAGGTGTGCGTGGTATAATGCTTCAGTTTTTGATTGATGAATGGTGACTGCTAATACTAACTGGATGTAGTCTTCTTCACACACAAGATCACAGTGATAGCTTCCCTTATGAAGAGATATCTTTTTCCAGCTGGTAATGAGATCGAAGTCTGGCTCATAATACCAGTACTCTCCCTGTGAGGTGTGACAGCATATATCTGGAATATAAAAGTGCATAAGCGTCAAGGACCTTTGATCGCTTGGAGGGTAGAAAGATAGCTTCAACAGAAGTGTTTCTTTGCTAACAATATAATGTAACACTGGAAGCATCACTCTAGGTTTACCAGTACAAGTAGTATCCTTACTGCTTTCAGGACTTGCTTGCGATGGAAGTTATGAAGATTTGCTCAGGATGTAAAAGTCACTAAAGATAAGTATTCAAGACAAAGATGTTCGGCTTTCCAATGCGTATATTGTTAAGGCTTGTTCTCCTCGTCAAGAAGCTTGCCCTTCTACCCTCGAAGATTCTAGAGGTCTTTATACCTCTATCCTCTTGCTCTAACAATTACTTCTATCTACGCTTTTCTCATGAGCTCCTCTACCTAATCTGCCGTTCACACAAATGCCCTTCCTGCCCTTCAGTGCTCTTTCGGACCTTCCGCATCTTTCCGCTCAGATTTCTATCTCAGACAAATACAACTCCTACTGATATCAGTCCTTCGGACTTCTGTGGTCCGGACCTATTGTATCCATTCGATCTCATTGCTTCCAGACGAATGGTATCATTTCGATTGTGAGTAGTGTTGGCAACGAACCGCCCGGGGTTCGTATAATTGACGAACTGATTTGGTCCACGCGAACCGGATCCTTGCGAAGCCTTTCGCCACAAACTCCACCATTTCGTCCTACAACTGCGAACAACAATAGGTAAGCGAGATCTTGTCCGATCGGTTCGATTTGTAGCGCATCTTGTAGCTAACTTCTCCCGCTACATGATGCGCTAACAATCGACCCGATCGGACAAGAACTCGCTTACTTATTGTTGTTCGAAGATAGATAGTTCGCGAACCGGTTCTGACAAACCTAGGAACTTCATCCAAATCTCGGATCGAATCCTTGTCAAACCGCGCCCTGGTTCGATCCGTGACGAATCAATCCGCTTCGTTGCCAACACTAATTGTGAGGAATATAAGAGTCTTTGTCAGCTATACTGCAAATACAGGTGCTTTCGTATCTACAGCCTCTCAGCTATCTTTGTATTGTCGATAGCATGAGCTGACAGGACATCGTACCAATAATCACCATAAACTCCTTGTCAGTGGTGTGGTTGACCGCATGACAGCTCATCTGATTTCGTTGGGTGCGAGTGATATTCTGTGTAGTTTCGATGACGTCCAGGAATGACGCTTGTAATATTCCGATGCGGCTGTTATCGAGTGATGGCAGGTAACCTCACTCTGATGGCCTTTGGTGATGTACAGCATGTGAGGTGTAACAACATGTCAGAATGTGATCGAGCGCAGTCTATGGGTAGTATAAAGTGCTAGCAAAGTCATCATTGAGGATACTGCTATATGCTTCGATTCGTCAGTTCGAAGGTAGTTACCTCGAACATATCGATTTATTGACGATCCAGTCTGTGGAGAAGCCACCAACAATAAAAACATTCGATCAGGTGTACTTGACGATTATCCTCCTCCTAGGTGGGTGGAAGTCCTAAGTGCACTTGACGATTAACTTCCTATGATCTTAGTGAATGCTCCGAAGGGTTTCTATAATGCATTTAGATTCATGATCGAAGCTGCAAGCTCACTGATTGAATATCAGTATTGCACCAATATGCACTTACCGAGAAGGATTACACAAGTATGGAAGTGCATTTATGGAAAAAGACTAGTGATGGGAAGAGTTTAAGATCCTGATAGTGGAGCGGCAGTTATAGATCATCAAAACTGATAGTGTATTGTGCAATTCTGCAAGACAGATGAGCAAAGAAGCTGGATTTTTTTTACATCATCAACGAAGTATTTTTATCTGCAATCATAGCACGATAGAAGTACACCCATGATCAATGACTTACACGTTCAGCATATTGATCGATACTGGATGGCAGCTACAATTACGATTGCTACTTGGTGTAACTCAGTCGAGTTACTGATTATCGTTCAAAAAACTGGTGATGGCCAATGAGACAACAATGTTTACTGACTGCATGATGTCAATTGTTATCGTCATAGAAGTGATTTACGTCAGGAGTAAATTGATTCTCAATTGACAATAAGCGATCCTTCCCACATCGACGAATTATCTTATCTCTAGGCAAGATGATAGTCCCCTTGATTGCATTCCTAGGTGGGATGGACCTTCACTCTGGCTTATTCCTAAGTGGGATGAACATCTCATTGAATGAATCTCTAGACGGAATTGACCTCAACCTTTCTATCGTATACCTAAACGTGATGGATGTCTACTTGGCCAGATGCCTAGATAGGACGGACATCTATTTCCATCTTATCTCTATGAAGGATGGACATCTACTTGATCGGATCGCTAGGCAGGATGGATCTCTATATTGTTTTGTCCCTTGGCGGGATGCACATTAACTTAGTTGTATCTCTAGGTGGGATGGACGTCACTTTAAGATGTACACCTGAGTGAAATTCAATTCGTTACTAGGTCGAAAGGCCTTCATATTTGCCATTTCCCCAATCAGAAATATGCATTGATCTTTTTGTTTTGGGATTGCGGTAGTTAAACAACCAATTATCCAGAAGACTGAAATTATGGATCGATTGACGGCCTTGCAAAACCTCAGTCGGCTGGAGGTAGTCTCCCATGACTGGAAGCAATCTCAATGGAACCTTACAAATGGATACCAACGGAACTTCGCAGGGGTGCAGTGATAAGTCTCCAAATATCGTCATGAAACAACTGCATTCGACAATCTTCTCGAGAGCAATGAGGTCATCAAGGTATTTGCTCTATGGTTTGGGGAGTGCACAGGGCTGCTTGGAGCACCATAGAGTGAGACCTCAGATGAGAAACATCAATGTTGGACGGGTGAGCAGTGAGCAGCGATGATAGTTGCGGCAGAACAGTTACACTTTTATGGTGCTTGAATTACTGCTACAGGCTTGCCCAGTCATGAAAAGAGTGTTGGACAGTGGGGTTTCCCATCAAAGATAATTCGTTATGACATTGGCTCTGAGTTTCCAGTACATTAACTGCTCCATTTTTTGCATGAATTCAATTGGCTAACATAAGTGCAGCTGGAATAGCATTGCATAAGATATACTGGCCAATTCAGCAGATATGATGTATGCACACTGATAGTGCAATTAAATTTCCAGAATGACAGATGCACTGATTTTACAGCTGGAGATCAGATGAATAGACAACGAGAACTACAAACCGATCATGAAAGTACAATTGATGAAATATCGACACCATGTCAATGGATGATATCTCGAATTGCAGACCTACCGGCGATAAATGAATTCGGATTGGAATGACCCAATGATTGACTTGGTAATTCGTACTGAGATGGCCGGATCACTGACTGATTTTGTGCTGGGAGGACCGGTTAATTCATTAACTGTTTGGTGTCTGAATGGCTGGATCAGCAAGTCGGAATGATTTCCTTCTTGTCGGATCATTGATTGGAAAGATGTTATGCCTAATGCCGTAAATTGATCACCAATTTGGAGTGATTTCCTGCCTGGGTGGCCGGATAAATATGGGATTTGGAGATATATTTGGCCTGATTGATCTAATCACAACTTTGGATGTTGATGTACAAATGGACTTTACAAATCAAGATATGATACATTTCGGATTGCATATACTCGATTTCAGGGAAGGCTTGCAAGGCAGAGGATAAGGGACGATGATTGTGTGAACCTTGATATTGGATCAACTATTGGAAAGATCAGTAATGAATACACGATAAAGCTTACTTAATTTCAGGAGAACCCACTGAATACTGAACGAACGAGGGCAATTGCATGTTCTGAATCAAATGGCTAGGAACAAATGGAAAACAAAAACGTCATATCAATGAGACAATTGACAGTAGTCCATGAGAATTGGCACTATATTTAATCCTTCTCAGAGCACCTACCTCAAATGTGAGAAATGATTATTGCCAAAACTGAGAGACAACAACTTCAAATGAATTCAGTACTGTAAATGCTGTAATGAGTCACAAATACCAATGCAACGTACCTATCATGCTGCATATATTATGTGAACCTGGCTCACAGATACTCTTGTCCTCGTAGGTGTACTTGGCTCAGAGGTATACATGGCCTCATCTAAGACTTCACTTTTGAGTGCATGGAAGTTGCAAAATACCCCACTCACAGACTGTCAGGATGGCACGATTATGAAGTCGGCCATGACAAGTCTGACGAATGGCTCCTGGTGACCTTGCCAGTTGAACCCTACGATGACCTCCTACAGACGATTAAGAAGGCCTAGGCTGGTGACCTATTGGAGGTTGACATCTCGTGTGTGCTAGTTGATAATCCAATCGCTACAGCCGAAGCGCAAGAAGAGAGTCTACCAAGTGTCATTGTGGTACCTCTGACCTACAAGGGGAGTGTCTATGTTCCTGCCAGTGATGCTCTCTACAGTAAAGTGATAAGTCTCTTTCATGACCACCCTGTATCCGGTCACTTTGAACCTCTTAAAACTGCTGAGTTAGCTCTTGGGAATTCAATAGGCCTAGAATGGATACGTATATAAGGAAGTACATCAGTGACTGTAAAGTAAGTCAACGAGATCAAGTGCAAGTACACCAAGAAGCCTGGGAGTGAAATAGAAGTCACTGGTTATGATGCTTGTCTTTACCACATGCTAGCAGCCGAGAGCAAGCAAAATCAGCTGTTGAGTTGTCAGGCTGCACAAATGTGAACCGGCTACAATCCTCAATGGACCTATAAGAAGGCTATCACATTGGACCTTTAGAGCCGAGAGCACAAACACACCGGATTATAGGATCCGAAGGGTATGGCATGTGCACACCAACCATTATCATCGATTCAAAAGTCGATGGCATGGAGAATGACTGCCTTGATACATCTGAGGCGGACGCATACTTGAATACTTTGTGAGTACAATATTATGGCTCACTGAAGAGTATGATACTGCAAATTGAACAAGCATGATGAATACATATCAATATATGACTGCAATTGAGGTCCGAACGAAGCCGATACAAGTCAACCAACCCTCACTATATCTCTAGCAGAATGAAAACTGGAAGTCGAATCACGATATCTCATATACGGGTCAACTTGGATCCAACCAGTGGGATGTATATGATCAGTACCAAGATCGGAGACTGTCACCGAGGAGATCTGCAGTGTACCTGTATATAAGAAAGCACATATACATGGAATTGGAGAAATTATTCAAATTCGAGAAGCTCATAAGAGTAGCAACTATGACTAAGATAAGTACGTCATACAATTATGCTAGTTGACTGCTACTGATATGTATTACTGGCAATGATGGGAATTGCCCCTCAGATTACATTCATGAATACGTTCAACAAAAGAAATCTTATAGAAACAATCAATCGATTAGGCTGGAGCCAATGATACCAGCAATCCGAGTATCACCGAACCAGCACAATGGAGATCAATAACTTTGGTTCGGAGGAACTGGCAGTCCACTTTGAACGACATACCTAGTGTTGGCAACGAACCGCCCGGGGTTCGTACAATTGACCAACCAATTTGGTCCGCGCGAACCGGATCCTCGTCAAGCCTTTCGCCTCAAACCCCACCATTTCGACCTACAACTGCGAACAAAAATAAGTAAGCTAGTTCTTGTCCGATCGGCTCGAATTTTAGTGCATCTTGTAGCTAACCTCTCCCGCTACAAGATGCCCTACGAATCGAGACGATCGGACAAGAACTGGCTTACCTATTATCGTTCGAAGATAGATGGTTCGCGAACCGGTTCGAACAAACCTCGGAACTTCATACAAATCTCGGATTGAATCCGTATCGAACTGTGCTCTGGTTCGATCCGTGACGAACCGATCCGCTTCGTTGCCAACACTAGATGTACCTGCAAGCCAGCTGGAGTGGCTGCAATTGAAAGGAGTGCGCTTGGAATGAGGCCTGCTACTGAAGCGGTTCGATGGACCTGAAGGATTCAGAGTCAATTAGTCATTTCCATCTGCGTTTCTGCTTCTTTTCTTCTCTTCGATTCTTATGGATCTCAGCCCAGTAAAAATGGTATCGGCAAGAGTTTTACCTCCTACTACTGGAGGTTGATTTACTTGTGTATCGAATCTGCCATGATGGAACCGACCAGTTGTAGGACTTGTGCACATATATGAAGGTATATGCACCTTACGTTGTTTTTCTTGATGTATATATATGTTATAGCCCCGGATGTCTGTGAATAAAGAGGGAGATATTGTAATGGTAGTACCAGATGTACTTGTCATTGTGAGTATATTTGGCCTCGTAAGTGCACATGGCTCGCAGGTACACTTGGCTGCCAAGACCTGTTAACTATGCTTTATATATTATCATCTTGTGACGTACTTTTTGTCTGCTAGCGATTATGTTACTTACTTACTACCTTATCTGACAAATGATATCTTTATCACTTATTCCTTTTGCAACTGTATCTATACATATCTACCCATACAAGGATATAAACCCTTAAATGAGCAAGCAATCATATTCTATTCTATTATGGGAATACGACTCCCTGGTACCATACCAGATCAATGTGGGGCAATAGGCTCCTGCGATAAGAACATTGTTATACCCATCTATATGTGAATGTTTCTTTATACCTTGATGACTATCACAGTCTTCAGCTGATTTGTTTGTAAATTAATCTTCATTTGACATGGTATTGTCATTTTGTCAACTATCGATTTGATTGTCTTTTCTTGATTTGGGGTAATTCATTGCAGTAAAGCAATCTTGAATTGTATATTTCTTCAAAAGTCACTGCTGTACTATCAGTGCATTCAGTATTTTAAGTTCTTTTTAATAATTCCTTCATGCAATCAGAATGATTGCTGGTGGTCCTTATCATATGTAAAACTTATTTCTGACTTCGGTACAGATTTGTATGACTTTGAAACTGCTCCATATGTTTGCTTGCCAATTATATGTGCAAATAATGGAGTGGTAGATTTTGCGGAATTCAGAAGACCTTGTCATCTGTAGTTCACCCATGAAAGAGCCATGTCGTACTATGTAGTCACTACTTTCATCACTGGGCGAGTTGGTAGTGATTATGCAAAGTTCCTATCATAGACGCTCTTCTGCTGCAACCACTACTGCTATCCCCTTCTCGGCTTTCTAGTACCTGATACCTCTCGTACCATCTGTAATCGTTTATATGGTCGATCTCAGTAGCTCTATACGAACTCCCGCTGTTAGGAAGAATGTCCATCAACAACCTCCTCCTGGCCAATAGGTTATCTCAAGTATTGACACCAATTATTGTTATATATGGAGTATAGCCTCTGCCAGATCATATTTTCTCCTACATAGTTGTCGATCCTGATATATGTCCAGGGTATGCTGGTTAGTCTGTCCAGTATACTGTGACCATTTCAATTCACCCTGGAATTCGCAGAGACAAAAGTCGAATGTATTGCATGTCAATGTCAGGATTCTTGGACTTGTACCAAAGAGTCTCCAAGATCAATATCACACAGTGCATCCACCATGACTATCAGCATTTGTACGAATAAGCCTAATGAGTGAATCCTTTATATGTCTCACCTGGTTGGAACAGAGTGATAACAATATAATGTCCATTCCCACTTGGAAATAAGATAAATATCAATTAAACCTCATCAATCTGTATATGCATATGGAATCTGCTCATCCTTGAAAAGTATCCAGATGGTCCATCATCTCTCCGATAGTCCATATTCCATAGCCTGTAGGCGGTAGATCCTCAGATTCCTGCATAACATTGAAATAATTTCCATTGTATACCTTGAAATCCTCTTTGTACATCCTCGTATGGGTACAATACAGTGGTAGAATAGCATATTCACTGATTTGGCCATAAGGTATCATTGACTCTCATTCGATATCATTGAATAATAGTGTTGGCAATTTCTGCTGCTATGTAATTGTAAGAATTCGATTATTCAGTCTGGTCCATATCTTATAACCACAGTGATTGTACTTCATACCTGTTTCCAACTTTAGAATATCAGTGGGTGTTATACTTTCCATTCGGAATTGAAGTACAATTTTCAATCGTGACTTCCTTATCTTCCAATATATCTATCATTAGTTGAATAATATCTATAATAATAATTCACTTGTTGACTCATTCAGAGGCATATTGTAGAGCCATCACTTCTGTCTGTCGCCCTAGCTCTTCTCGACTCATTTAACCTTATAAGGCCATACATAGCCGCTTTTAACATCTATAGCTACAGCTGCAAACTGCTTCCAGCATTCATAGTGCTTCTGAGACAATGGTAGCTGTTACTGGTCAATCGAAAGACCTACGATATTTGTTACTTTTTATTATAGTATGTGGCTCTGTAAGTAGATCTTGACGTGTGTAAATCAACTGTTGAAATGCTGGTACTCCATATTTATACTTTGCTCAATGAATGTACTCGTGTATACTTCCTATGATTCAGTTTGTAGCCTTAACCACTTGATTAATGTTGTCAACTTGGTGTTGCATATGATATTAGAGAAATTAATACGTTCAGGGGTTTCGTTGATTACACCTTCACCAGCACCTCATACCCTATGGATAGCTGTCGGGAGTATCTTACTCATCTCGATAGTTGTCATGTAATTTCACACTTTGCATAAGATTCCGAGAAATCTCTGGAGTAAGTTCAGCTTCAGAATTGTCAGTAATGCTACTCTTGTGAACAAATGGGCTCCGAAACTATCCCTGTAATTTTCAATTGTCTGAAGTAGATGGTAACTTATTAGATGTCATTGTTATCATGATTTATGATTTGATAGTTATCATATTATGTAATCACAGAAATCAACCTGATTGGGGACAAGTCTCTTGCCTATTGGACTCTGGAATCAACTCGCAATTGTCTCTGCCACTATCAGCTTCAATTGGAGATAGTTGTCAAAATACTCTGCTTCGGCAATTGATTGATCTCAAATGCATACAATACCATGTTCGGATCTGGAGTGCCATGTCGAAAAGGGATTATTCATGATCTCTCTATGACTGAAACTTACTAAATAGATTACGGTGATAATAGTTTGAGGATGAACTCCTATATACTGCCTGACATAAGAGAGTTAAAGTTGATACGATCGCATAGGTAGATATGAAAATATTGTAAAATAGAATATATAGAAAATTATCACTGCAGTGCAATTATACTTGTATGTGAAGTATAAGTTTGCCAGGTATTATCTGGCCATTGGCTTGGCCAATTAGATTGCTTATATCTAGCCTAGATGTTATAGCTCACATATTACATATTACTAGGTACGCTCCAGGTGAGGTCACCTACGATCACTCAATAATTGCTAGATCAGGATGGTTCGAGTGGCATCCCTAGTATTGACAACGAAGCGGATCGGTTTGTCGCAGATCGAACCAGGGCGCGGTTCGATACAGATTCGATCCGAGATTTGGACGAAGTTCTGAGGTTTGTCCGAATCGGTTTGCGAACCATCTATCTTCGAACGATAACAAGTAAGCGAGTTCTTGTCCGATCGGCTCGAATGTTAGCGCATCTTGTAGCGGGAGAAGTTAGCTACAAGATGCACTAGATATCGAGCCGATCGGACAAGATCTCGCTTACTTATTTTTGTTCGCAGTTGTAGGCCGAAATGGTGGGGTTTGTAGCGAAAGGCTTGGCAAGGATTCCGATTGTGCAGACCAAATCTGTTCGTCAATCGTACGAACTCCGGGCAGTTCGTTGCCAACACTAGCCATCCCTGTACATCATCGAATATGAACAAGATATCACTCGATTCGGTTATCACAACCAACATAATTAGATGAGTTGTTATGCAGTCAACCACATGACTGATAAGAAGCAAGGGATCATTACTGGATGAATATACTGCCAGCTCATGCCACCAATAAATACGATAACAGCTAAAAGGTTATAGATATGAAATCACCTGAGTTTGTATTATAGCTGGTAAAGCCTTGATATCGCTCACAATCGAAAGGATTCTATTCACCTGGAAGCTAAGATATTGAAAGGATACGATAGGTTCCGACCACTGAAATCTGAGAGGCTAATATCAGTAGGAACTCTATTCGTCTGAGTAGGAGATCTGAGCGGAAAGAAATAGAAGGTCCAACCGAGCAGTGAAGGGTAGAAAAGGTCATTGGTGTGAAGGGTAGTTAGGTAGAAAAGCTTATGAGAAAAGTGTTAATGGAAGTAATTATTAAAGGGAGAGGAAAGAGGTATATAGACCTCTGAAATCTCCGAGGGTAGAAGGGCAAGCTTCTTGACAATGAGGATAGGCCTCAATAATATATGTATTGGAAAGCCAAACATCTTTGTCTTGAATATTCGTAGAGACTTTTACATCCTGAGTAAATCCTCATAACTTCCATCACAAGCAAGTCCTGAAAGCAGTCTGGATACTACTTGTACTGGTGAATCTGAAGTGATACTCCCAGTATTAGACCAGATATAGATACAAGTAATATGATTGGCCACCATCACAGTAGCACTACTTATAGTTTCTACTCTCTGATTATAGCTGACCCCCTCTTTGCACCGCTTCTTTCTTACACACATTCACATTCAAAGTTCAAAATCTCCTCCAATAATCCTCTCCCTTGATCTCACTCTATTTGCATTGCTGATAGATGTGCAGATTATTATACTTAAGGTAACTGCATCATATGAACAATTGTCTCAGCCATCCTTTCACTCAGTCTAACTTAATTGTTTCCTGCCAATCTAACTCAATTAACTCCAGCCGGACCATCTTGATTGTCTTCAGTTAGTACACCTGAGTGTCCAACTCCTCCAAGTATATCTGAGTTTATCAAGAAAACAAACACATCATGTTCAGAATACTTTTATGTCTAGAATACTTCAATATCTTCAGTTGGTACTTGTTGAACCTCATAGTCATGTAATACTGCAGGTATTTATACATAACTGCCGGTATTGCATTGGTACATCCTTATACAACTGTTCTTACTTGTGCAACCATGCAGTCCACATACTTCGTACCGATATGGTATCTCTGACTGATACAGCTATGCAGTACACACATTTATTAAACTACAATATTACGTACAAGATGTACAGTGCAATATAATTGTTGATATAATATAGTATTCACAGCATATAACATTTATACAATACTATATATTGCACTCATATTTAGGGGATCCAGTTTAGTACACAGTTAATATGGTATATATTTGTGCATATTTGATATTAAGGTCTAATATGTACATTCTCTAGCTCTAAATCACACATTATATTTCACAGTCCACTTGAAGTATGCACTCTCAACTACTCTTACCATTGGTAATATTCTCCTTTCCTTCCTGCGTCTACTCCTGCTCCTAGTTTTGGAAACGATACGGATTGGTTCGTGGCGGATTGAACTATTGCTCGGTATAGTTTGAATTTGATTCCAGGTTCGATTCAAACTGCAGGGCTCAACACCAACTCCGATTCGAATCCTACAACCGTAAATGACAATATGTACGCGAACTCTTTTATGATCCGCCTGATTGATAGTTTATCTTGTAGCGCTCGATATGAGCTATAACATGAACTATAATTCGAGCCGATTAGTAAAGAACTCACATAATTATTTTCGTTCGAAATGTTGGGCAGAAATGGTGGAGTTTGAGGCAAATGTCTTGGAAAGGATTCAGTTAATGCAAATCAAATCGGTTTGTCAAGGGTATGAACTTCTGATTATTCGTTGGCAATACTACCTGCTCCTTGTCATACTTATCCTTCTTCTATCCTTCCTTCTCCTATCCTTCCTTCTGCTGTTCCTCTGTGTATTGAACCTTATCATTATTGTTCTGCTCTTTATCCTTGTCTAGCTGGACCGCACGATATCATTGACTAAGACTCTTTGTATTGTGAATGTCATCATGCTCATTGCCATTTACATTGTCACTATTATCAACTCCATCCCTAGAATCGAAATACAAGTCTGATATCATGGATGTATTAAGAACAGTGATGTTTGAACAATCTATGTCTGACTTCATTATCAGTATTTCCATCACCGGCTGGTTCAATACTATATAATGTGATTTAGTAGCAACATCAGGTCAATAATGTGCATCTTTCTTTCACAGAATGTGGTAGTTAAGAGCCATCTGAATAGACTTGATCATCTTCTCGTTCAATGGAAATGGTTGATCATTTCAAATATTCATGTGATCAGTGTAGGTCTTTGCACAATATTAGTGCAATAGTATACATCGTATAGGCCATACTTACTGCAGTTATTATCTCAATTGACGTAGTACTTCCACTTGAGCCTTTTCAGATAGATTTGGAAATTGTTACTTTCAACCTCATTCAGCGCTAAGCCTCCATTTCTTTTCCAATCGCTTAGTATGTGATATAATACTGTCCATATAAATACAATCAGTATTGAGATTATCTTTTATTGAATTCAGTGATGCAGGCCTTCCAAATTCCAGTAACATTTGTGCTTTAGTTGAAAGAAATTGAAATATTGAAATTGTTAGTGCAAGAACATACATCTTCATATGGATGAATAATTGTAGATATCGTGGCAATCGGGAATAAGAGATTCAGATATCAATTGTAAGTTTAGGTAAGTAAGATAATCGCTAGAGTACCAAACGTACTTCGTCAGGTCACTATATATGAAGGGTGCTTATCCAGTCTCGGCTGCCAAATGCACTTCTGTGTCAAGTATACTTACGGAGCCAAGGGAGCCTGCGTGCCAAGCTTACTTATGAGACCAATAGCATCTATGGGTTCAGTGCACTTACGAGGCCAAGTATACCTGCAAGTCATGTGCACTCACAAGGTCAAGTGTACCTACAAACCAAGTACACTTACAATGCCAAATATACCTGGTGGTGTTATTACATCATTCCCCTTCGTATCCACAGACCTCTTAGGCTGCAGCATATATATATATACATAAGAAAAGACAAGATTGGATGCAAACACCTTTGTATGTCTACATACATCGCAAGATCAATTGGTGCCATCTTGGCAGCCTCATGGCTGATTCGGTATACAGAGAAACTCTACCTCCAGTGGTGATAGAAGATTTCATACGAACCCTGTTTATATCAGGCGAAGATCCATAAGAAATGAAGAGAAGAAAGAGAAGAAAAGGTCCAATTGACCCTGATTCCTCCAACTCCACCTTCACACTGTCGATTATGGCTGTGGCTCCATTGGGTGATTTCGATGGAAATGGTCAACTAGCTCTTGAGCCTGTTCGAGACTCTCTTCAGGCTCCCAGCTCATGTATAGATAGTTGTAACCGGCCCACTGAACAATATAATAGAGCATTATGCTGAATCGCTTGGAATCGAGAATCCGATCAACCTCCTATTCATCTGTAGCATCAATAATCATCGACTGGGATACTGAGGATAGCTGGCATATAGCAGGCAGCGAGAACTTTTCTTGCAGGGAGATATGGAACATGTTGTTTATATATATCGTCTTTGGTAAATCAATTCTGTTAGAATTGTATTTGATGACTTTATGCATTGTATATAGCCCAACTCGCTGGTAATCTATACCTTTGGATGCTCTCATCGACTCGATATTCTGAGTTGAGATCCAAACCTTATCTCCGACCTTGAATGTCATTTCTTTGCCACCAGCATACTTTGTCTGGTGGACTTCAGCTTCCAGTCAGTTCTCCCAGAGGGGATGGTACGTCTCCCCAATAGCGGTTGCGATGGACTCCGGTTGGGCTTCCGACTTAAAGCAGGTCACATACTTGGGTACCTTGAACTGCATTATTGGGTGGTTATTAGAGTTGGCCCAAATTGGGATCATTCTTGTCGAATTATGTATAGTATTCTTCTAGGTGAATTCTGCTAAGGGTAGGAGCTCCACCGGGTTATCCTGCTGGTAGTTGCCGAACATATAACTATACCACCCCATTGTCTGATTCTGCCACTCCATCCAGCTGTCTGCTGGTAGATAAAATACGGTTGACAGTTGATGATCCATACTCATGTGACTCCAGACTCTAGTCCAGAATCAGCTTGGAAACTTGGTACCCTAAGGGGTAATGATATTGTCAGGGATACCACGTTTGCTGATCACATACTCGAAGCAGAGCCTGGCCAGCTCTGATATGTCGTGATCCATTCTGCAGGGCAGATAGATCGCTATCTTTGTCAGCCTATCTATGATTACTAGAATGCACGTGTATCCTGATACTGTTGATTGAGGCTAATTTGTGACGAAGTGCATAGTGACGCCTTCTCAGGATCATGATGGTCATCGCAGTGACCTGTTGAATCCATGGTAGGAATTCCACAGGGCATTGATTCAGTGATATTCATTGCCGTCTCTGATATACTTCCTTATTTATGTATCTTTCGTAGGCCAATAGAAAGCCCTAGAGACTAACTCAGTAGTTTCAAGATCTTCAAAGTAACTGGACTCAGGGTTGTCATGAAAGAGATGCATCACTTTGCCACAGGGAACATCGTCCACAGGAACATCTATTCTCCTCTCGTAGGTCACAGCTTCAGCAATGACACTTCATTGGTTTTCATTTTCGACTTTAGCTTCGGCTGTATTGAATGGATTATCTGCTAGCTTACTCAAGACATTGATCACCTGTAGGTTAGTAGCCTGGATCCACTTTATAGCCAGTAGGAGGTTATCATAGATTTCAACTGTCAGGGTCACAAAGAGCCATCTGATAGATTTCTTGTTGCCTATCTCATAATAGGACCATTTCTATGGGCCGCCGGCAGTTTTTATCGTGCTTTCCAGGTATTCGATGCTGAAGTCGTATGTGGATAAGGTCTCAGCATGGCAGGCTTGTCTTCAGGAGTATATCATTGACATCAAGAAGTACTGAAGACTCCTGTAGTGACACTGCATCAAGACTTTGTGACAAGCTCCTTTCAGATAGTGTCACTATTGCTTAAAGATTTTAACAATGGTGAGGAGTTTCTGATTGTACATGTTGTAATTGTGATAAGCCTGTGAGTGATTTCCGGAGTTGGAATTGACTGGGCAAAGGGTTCCGAAGCAATTATTCTCGTTTAGGATACCTGCAATCACAAAGCCACTCGTATGTATCTAGAGAATGATCTGCTTGGCCAGGTAGAAATGCAGCAATATCAGTAACACAGAAAAGACTTTCTGCAGTTTCTGTAAGGTAAGCTTTGCATGTCTTGGCAACTTCTGTTTGGGCTTTCCTGTACGCTTTTTCAGCAGGTTACATATGGGTCCCATTGCCTTTGCATATTGCAGGATGAACCTCGAATAGACATTTGTGAAGCCAAGGATGACCAAGACGTACTGTATCAACTTAGGAGATGGCCAATCCTCGATTGCTGCCATCCTATTTGTTTCCATACTAGTACCTTCAGAACTTATAATGAAGGTGAGGAAGCCGTCTACTGAGTCGGGAAGTTAGCACTCCTGTACCTTGCCCTGGAGGTTGACCTCTTGCATTTGTTGCAGTACTTTCCATACATACTTGTCGTACTTCTTTTCATTTGTGGAGTAGATCAGTAAGTAATCTGAATAACAAACGTCATAGTTATTAATGTAAGATTACAGGAAATTGTCGAAGTAAGACTGAACAGTAGATGGTGGTTTTGTTAGGTCCAATGGTATGACCTTGTACTCGAAATGACTGTATTGGGTTCGGAATGCCATCTTGTACTCTTCTGCTTCTTTAATGCGAATACGGTTGTTGGCTCTGCAAAGGTAAAGTTTCGTAAATATTCTGACACCGCCAACACGTTTAAGCATCTTCGAGGTCAATGGGAGGTGGTGCTGAATCTTGATTGTAACCACATTGAGAGCTCGATAGATTATATACAGTCTCCAGCCGCCATCCTTCTTCTGTAGAACATGTATGGGTGCCGCCAATAGTAATGATGACCGCTGGATAAAACTATTAGCTAGGTGTACATCGATGTAGACCTTTACAGTTCTTATCTGAACCTCAGACAGATTATAGATACACCCATATGGCAGCTTGTGCCCGGGTTCCAAGAAGATGAAATCGTCAAATGACCGGTGCGGTGGTAGTATCGATATGTTTACCTTGCTGAAGACCTCTACGAACTCCTGATAATTGGTGGGGATATGGCTGCCATCATCTGTAGGCTCCATCTCAGGTGGTGAAGCTCTATCAATACTGGTTAGCTAATACTTGTAATCCGGAGATGGAATCGAAGGTTGGAATTAAGGAGCGCTTGTTGTCATGAGTTATGCTCAATAGAAAATCCCCTATTGTCCGGTAGTCGCTTTGTGACTAGTCGAGCAGATAGCAGTTATTCAAACTGCGACAATATGTAACTCTTCTGCTCCAACTTTCACTACTGATGCTACTTGCTTGTCCAGCTCCTACCACTCCTCTCCCCATTTTTAATGGCTTCCATAGAAGCTTACAGCAATCCTGTTCAATCACCAATCTGTATGGCAAATGCTATGAGAATCTCGTCACTGTCTAAATGACTCTGAAATGGTATGGCTCCAAGCAGATCTATGTCAGGAGACCTATTTATATTACCGCCCTTCTGCACCAGAATCTTTTCAGTTGCTTGTAGAGGTCCCAATGTCACCCGAATGGTGGCTAGTTTATTTGCATCGCCACTTGGTATCCACAGAGCAATAAATCGATCAGATGTCCAGTTGACCTCAGGGTTTCTAGTCTAAAATCAGCTCATATGCCATAGGTATGACCAGTACCTCCAGTTCATCAACCAGAGGTAAGCATTAGAAATATTGAACTGAAACTCATGTCTTTTGGCTGTTGCTTGCAAACATCATCACCTGGCTATTGAGATCCTGTGTAGATATGATTTCCGGTTCATATTGTTGCCCGAATCACCTGAGCTGCATCGGAAACAGAAGGATACTTGTGGCACCCCAGTCAATTCGAATCTGAATGCACTCTACACTACAGTATTGATCTGATACATTCACTTTGTGAATGATGTGAGACGAATCCAGCTTCTCTGTACCACATAAGTATTGACTTCAAAAGAAAGGCCAGCGCTCAAGAATAACTCTTGATTTAAGAGCGATTCAGTGGGACTGAATCTCATCTATCATTGCCAATGAAGATCTCATTCCAAACCTCTCTAGCTCTAACTCCACTCTGTCTAGCCTCTCCTGCTGATATAGATGCAGATAGAGATATGCGTTTGTTTTGACTGTTGAGTGTAGTATTGGCAGCAAACCAGACCGGTTCATCGCGGATCGAACCAAGCTGGGGTTCGACACGGATTCGATTCGAGATTTGGATAAAGTTCCGAGGTTTGTCCAAATTGGTTCGCGAACCATCTATCTTCGAACGATAATAGGTAAGCGAATTATTGTCCGATCGGCTCAAAATGTAGCGCATCATGTAGCGGGAGATGTTAGCTACAAGATGCACTAAATATCGAGGGGATCGGACAAGAACTCGTTTACGTATTTTTGTTCGCAGTTGTAGGTCGAAATGGTGGAGTTTGAGACGAAAGGCTTGGCAAGGATCCGGTTTGCACGGACCAAATTGGTTCATCAATAATACAAACCCTGGGCGGTTCGTTGCCAACACTAGTTGAGTTTCGAACAACTTTTGGCGTTGGCACTTGACTTGATGATCTCTCCGACTGCGATGTCCACTATGATTGGAGGTTGATTTGAATACCTCAGCAGTGTTGGAAGTTGGTCAATAGAAATTCTTTTTGCCTTTGCTTCCGAATTGTGTGCACTGGTTGTTATCCCTTCTACTATCGAAGAGCTCCTTTGAGATCTATGATACTGCCATCAATTTGCTGCAAGTACCTCCAGGCCTGCTGTACCCCTTGAACTTGATATTGGTCAACTCCTAGGTCCTCAGTTTGAAGATATATGGCCAGTAACATCATTTCTCACCTTTGTGGAACAACTCTAGATGTTTTTGCTACTGGCAGCAGGGTCTCTTGTTGGGGTGTATGATTTCTGAGGCTGCGGCCCTGTTAGAAAGATACCCAATTGTTTCGAACCTTTCAAAAGTAGACGTCATTGGTCCAATCTTGTTTTTGGGTATGTGTCGGACAATCTGCTCAGACCATGTCTTAGAGCATCTATCCGCTCATTTGTATAGTCTCTCTAGCCTATCTCCAATTAGCTTTCACACGATTAGCATAGATTTTAACCAGCTCATCGGGCAATAGGGAGTATTCATATATCGTCTTTATCACAGCTCACCCAAGGCAATCCTTGTCACCATATATTCTGGTGATGTCTTGCCTGAATCGGATAGAATCATGCAAACAGGGGTCCAAATCCACACGTAGATCACTGTTACACTCGGAGGTGTCCATCATCACTGTCTGAGGCTGTATCAGATCCAAATCGTTGCTGCAACAGCTGAAGAGAGGAATCACATATTTGACCTGTTTGAGTCCGCTGTGTGGATGTTACTATATTGAAGGGAAGAACTGTATCTGTGTACAGACTAAGATACAGAGAGAATAGAAGAAGAAAGGCTCAACATATGAACAGAGGATACTCGGTTGTAGCTTCAGCTACATCTTCTGGGATATACATGCAACACTTTTCTTACTTGATGCACTCCACAGAATCCACTAGCACAGCGGCAGGCCCACAGTAAGAACTTCAGAACCAAGAAAGCCAAATAAGCATGCCATGGAGGAAGGACCCATCAGGTCAGCTGGTAAATGCCGTGGTGCAGGAGACTCCCCAGAAACATTAACCATCTCCGGAAATACAATGTAGTTGAAAGACAAACTGCACAACACTTCCCCGAGACTAGGGTATCACAAACAAAATGGAGAATGAACAATTGATAACAGACAAATGTATCTTTCGATACTGCAGACAGAACGGCCCCGTGACTCTGCAAATAAGCCAGACCCATGATATCATCGGCTGTCATAACAAACAGACAGACAGACAGATATTCTTATCTCCATGATACCACAAACAGGACGGTAACAAACGAACGTAATTGTTAGAAATGACCTCCCGAACATACTTCAATACTGATAGCTGCAACTTCTGCATCAGCATTTGCAATTGCTATTGACACTTAGACTATACCTGTACTGCTTGTATATTGTCGATTCTTCTTCTTGTAAGGGTATAGATCTCAGCAATCATTCTGTCGATGAACTTCTCGGTTGCAGTTGCTACATGTATGGTGAGGTTGATTAGATTGGTGACTCGGAGGTTTATTAGTTTGGCATGGTCTTTTACGATTGCAGTTGGAGTAAATAGCTGATTCAACACTGAAATCGCCAATCTCAGTAGGTGTTCGTCTTCATGCTTGTCGGTGGTCTTCATTCTGGAGTTGACTAACAGGTCTTTTCACATCAATTTATGAATCTAAGTTGATATTCTGGCAGAATGATTGGGTGGTGGTGACAATAAAGCTTTCACAGCTACTATCTAGATAGTTAAGGAGTATTGATACTTGGATTTCATTACTGTGTTACAAGAGCTGTGAAGCTCTTGTATGTGTCAGTGAAATGCATCAAAGTTGAATTCCATCGTATTTCCTTCATCATGTTTTTGATAGTAAGCAATATGAAGGGTAAGGAGCTTTTGTCAAAGATAACATTGGACTGAGAATCCTTTTCTTTGATAGAGAGTCTGTAGCATCTGTCAGAGCTCAACTGGATTGCGAATATTGATGACAGCAAATTTTGTATGTCAGTTAAGATAGAGAAAAACTATAGTGATAGCTCTTTCATCACTTATATCCCATTCGAGGGCAGTGGGATCGTGATCTGAGATAGTGTGAGTACTGCTGCTAACTACTGGCTGCAGGTATGGGACATAATTAGCGTTGATCAACGATCGACCATATATGTTCTCTAATAAGTAACCTCTCCATCTTTATTTTACACATCAGGCAGTAAGTTGCATGGAGCTTGAGCACGAACTGATTGTATGTGGAGGATGAAGGGTTGGGGTTGGATATGGTCAGAGTTATATACGCCTAAAATAGAATCGGAAGTCTTTATGAAAATAGAATGGTGCCTGCCAGACTTATAACTTGTTACTTTATGGAAGGAGAGAACCGTTTATGTGTAGAGACTATGATACAGAGAGAAGAGAAGGAGTAAGATACAACATATATACTGAGAATTCTCAGTGTTATCTACAGGTATATCTTCGGCGATATGGATACTTGTGTGAGTTATCATTTGAGCATAACACATGAATAAACTTGTCTAATTCTTTGGCTCCACCACAGTATCATACAGGGTTAACCATGACAACATTTGCAGGTCTCACAGGTATTATAGCCTTGCATTGTGCATATTTGGTGATCTATTTCTCTTGTTCAAAAAATAATCGTTGTCGCTTGCCTTTAAATCATATGGCATGCTGGTCGAACATTGTTTTGAGCATCTTGTTTCTGGCCAACATCTCCCTTGCGATCCTTATTAGTGATTATAGATGTGATGCTCTTGTCCCGATCAGTATTGTAATCTAGATCTTTATCATCAACTGTATCTTGTTCATCTACCTCATCTTTTTCGTCTCCATTGTCATCGTCGATCTTGATCTCATATCAAGCAGGCTGAGTGAAACTGGATCTGGCGGTTCTATGTCTTTGATATTCAGATGTGGAAGTTATAACCTGTAGACTTACTTCGCTGCTACAATTGTCAGTGATTCGCAATTGAGTTCTAAATGACTTCCTTGGAGGTATTGGGACTGCAATTGTATGGAATTGACAAATCGTCTGTTCTTATGTTGGTGTCACGATGCATTGAAAAAGTAAAGAAATCACAAAACCTGGTGAACGAAATATAGCTGGTGACTGAATCGTGATTATAGTATCAGGACGTATGTTCTTGTATAGATAGATTCATGTAGATACGATTTCAAACTCGAATAAGTGATAATGCTATCAATTGTAAGGTAAGATAAGTATGATAATCGCTTGCATGCAAAAAGTACTTTGTGAGGTGAAAATATATGAAGGGTACTTATCCGGCCTCGGCTACCAAGTACACTTGTATGCCAAGTTCACTTATGAGGTTGAATGCTCCATATATCAGATTGATATGTATCTCTTTAAGCACAAAGAGAAGCTTGTACATGATTCCTTTCGGAGCGAAATTGGACGACTCATAAGAATCTGAAATATTTGGACAGAATCTTTGTCGGACAGTTTATCTTATACTCTATACAATGATAGACAATGAATCAACCACAACAATGGAGAACACAGTGATATTAATAGGGAGAAACAATTTATTGGTAGTTATCAGAGTCATAACAAAGAAATTGATCTGATATTTATCCATTGTTGGCAATGATATCTCTGAGTAGATAGTTGTATTAGTACTCACATTTGAGTTAGAGGTCGACTGAATAGATATGTTATTAATCCACACACAAATCAATAACTACAAACTCAGTAATGACCTGCCTGAGTTGTTACACACATATAGAGTCCTAGAATTTTGATAAAATACAATCTACAATTATATGGCAGCAGGAGTTGATAAGCTATAGATAGTACAACTGCAAACTACAGAGATATTATTATCCAGTCCAAAGTATTTGTGGTCATTTTCAGTGCGACATTTGGTGTTATAAAAGTCCAATTCACAAGACATATAAAGAACTATGAAAAGTACTAGGACAATGAAGGCAGTATTCCCAGGTAGTATGATCATCTCTAACTCTCAAATTAGACAAGTCAAAATAAATTCAAAAAAGGCTTACTCTCCAGGTCAACAATCAATCAGATGAACTTAGCAGTATTGAAAGAAAAGCCAATAAAGAAGAAAAAAGACTTGGTTAAATTCAGAAGAAACCAAATGAAAAGGGTAAAAGGATTACTGAATGAACAAAGACACATTGATGCTGATTATAAACAAAGGGTGAGTGATATCAGAAGGATTCAAGGGAATATAGAATGGAAGTTGTGGTAATTCACAAGGACTTTTATGACCAAGCTTTTAGACGAAAACATCAAGCAGTCTATTAGTTCCTACCTAAGTCGGTTCTGAAATATCCATAAGGTGATATCAAACCAAGTGATGAAGATATTCACCCATGTTACTCTCTAGATAGAAAGAGTGAGATATTTGTATCACAGAAGACCTTACTCTGGATATAGATGGAATAGGTTCCCCTTCAAGAGTTTTTGATTCCAAATAGTAATCCTTTGACTCCAATGATGAGGATGGAGGTGGAGAAGGTGGTAAAGAAGCAGATAAAGATGGAAAAACAAAAGCAGGTGGAAGAGGCAGAGAAGAAAGCAGAGGAGGGTGTTCCTACCCAAGGTAATTCTGTTAGCTCTGTAAGGCACTACAGATTTAGATATGCTATAACATGGACCTCCTGCAGCATTGAAGGCAGCCAAGAATGGAAAGATGTATACCCCTTCAAAATTCAGGGGTGATAAGAAACATCACATAGAGAAATATCAAAGATGGATGGAATTAGTAGAATAATATCTGCACTAGTATTGACAATGATGCGTATCAGTTGGTAATGGATCAAACTGAGCTGGAGTTTGCAGCTGATTCGATCCGAGGTTTGATGAAGTTGTAAGGATTGACTTTAACTCCTAACCAAATCCCACAAATGCGAACAAGAAAAGGTAAATGAGATCTTATCCGATCGGCTTGATCTTTATTTCATCTTGCTATACGAAATATTAGCTAGAACAGAAACTACAAATCGAGCTGATCGAACAAGAACATACTTACATATTTTCATTCGCAGTTGGGGGCCAAAATGGAATAGTTTGAGACTAATGGCTAGGAAAGGATCCGCTTCCCTCAAACTGAACTGATTCATCAATCATACAAACTTCTGACAGTTAATTGCCAACACTTATCTGCCCTTCAATCATTATCCGTTCCAAGATAATTTCCATATCATTATTTTAATTGATATATTATTCGATAAAAAGAATTTCAGATGATATAAAAATTTCAAAGTACATATGAGGAAGATCTTCTCAATCGACAATTCAAAGGTATACTCTAGCAATATGGAAGAAAGATTTATTGATAAGGAAGAGTAAGAGAAATATCTATAGAAGATGAATACTCTACAATAATCAATACCATTGAGAACTTTCTAACAATGATCAAAACCCTTCATGTTTAATCATATTTCAGTAGAATCTTCAACAGCAATTCCAATCAACTTGAAATATATTACAATATCATCAATCAAATTTTAACTACCAATATATCATCCAAAGAGGATATTGATTCCATCAAATTGATACAGTATATGGATGTATCTCATGACAATTGCTTACAAAAATTAATTATACCTATCAGAACTGAAACAAGTCATAATACAAGAAGTGAAATCAGCAGTTAAGAGATGAAAACAAGGGAACGAAAAGAATCAAGTTAATAATCAAAAGAAGAACGAATGATACAATCCTAAGGAATTCCAAACTGCAAAAAACAGTTTGAAGTCTATTTATTATGATAAGACCAAAGTACTTGGAAGTCTTCCTCTCAGGCTGCAGGGAGGAAGAGCCAATCACAATGAGTGTGAGTACTTTGATTCTGCTGAATATAACTGATAGCTCTTTTGCAAGAATTCCATCTAAGCCTTATTCAGAAAGAAAAACAACAAGTATAACCTCACATAGAATATTATGAATCTGGAGGTTAATTCATCCAGTTAAAAGATGATACCAAGAAGCTTGGTTAATTGAATTATATCGGCTTCGACTCATGTGTCACAAGAAAGGATATATGAAGTAGACTCTAATGGTATGGAAATAGCTGATTAGGAGATACTGAATTTCTTTTGTCTTTTCTTATAGTTAAGTATAATAATTCTTCCTTATTTCTTACATATAGTTATTCATTGTTTTGGTGGCAATAAAATGTTAAAATTAAATAAACATTCTTTATGGTTGTTTAAGAAAGGATACTTGAGGTGAAATCAATACTTGAAATATACAGATCACATAGTATCCACATGTAATATATAGTCTTGATTTGTTCTTATATATCTCAACTACTCTCATATACACTTTAAATTTCTGCACCTATTAGAGTCAGAACAGTATTTAAAGGCAGCTTATCATAGCTTGGAAATCTCAAAAATGCAAGGCTATTGCCGATTGCAAAATACTTACATTCAAGAAAGTAAAATATTTTTCTGCAGAACTTGAAATAAGAAAACGATTTACAATATAAATGTTGGCAAGCTTCAGAGACAAAAAGAACCACCTTGTTAGTATTGTTCTTAATACTGAATGTTATATATCAATAATATCTTAACAATGAGCTTAGTGGTATTGTATATCTACGGTGACTTGTTTGAAGTAAATATTTGTTGAAAACCTCTATGGTGAAATAGTAAAAGGTGTGGGATTGAAGTATACCTTCCTAGTTACTCTGCAGATTAAAGGTTGTCATACTAAACAGACCTCTGAAATTGAACAATTGGAGTCATCATCAGATATTACACTTCCTTGCTAGTAGAATACCTATCACATAATGCCTAGAAGAATTTCAGCAGAAAATAATAATATTCTATTCACGAGCTATCATTGTAAGAAGTACTATACAAAGTAACCTGCAATTCATTGTCAATTGAATATGATGGGTTCTATCTCCAATTGCACACACATCCTATATTGAAAAGAATTATTAGTTCAATTGATTTAAAATTGCTGGCAACAAGGAGATCAATTGAATTGAGATAATTCTCTGATAGTACTGAGTCTACCAGTCAATTAATCATGGCAAGGCAGCCAATACGTTTCCACAACAATATTGTTTGGACCACAAAATAGATTTGAACAATTCAGTATAATGTTTTTGGGGTTGCCTTTATAGCCTCACTGAAAACGTAATTTTGGTACTGAATGATTACCTCGAGGAGATTCTCCATATTGAATATATTCGTTCTAGTAAGTCAACTACAGGTATATCTATTGTAACATCGGGAGTGTCACTAGAGATTTTACATGCTCAAGTTGTACCCAAACTGTTTTTAGGACTCGTTTGTAATAAAAGTTATAAGATTTGCTCTGGATATACAAGTCACTAAAGACTTAAGATAAAGATATTTGGCTTTCGAATTGTATATTGTTAAGGCTTCTTCTCTCCAACGAGAAGCTTGCCGTTCTACCCTCGAAGATTCTAGAGGTCTGTATATCTCTATCCTCTCATTCTAACAATTACTCCTATCTATATTTTTCTCATATGAATCGCTATCTAACTACCCTTCACACAAATACTCATCCTAGACAACCTATCCTATATTTTACTGCAGAATATTACATAAATTACCACTAAGATTTCTCGTCTCGACGAATAGAATCCAAACTGGCATCTGTTGTTTGGACCTTATTGGTTGGAACCTATCATGTTCATTTCATCGGTTGATCTCCAGGCGAATGATATTTTTTCGATTGTGACAGGTATCATCATAATGAGTTTGCATAGAGATTGTCATCAAAAGCCTTGTCAGCTTATCATGTACACTCTGGTACATTCGTATCTACAACCTTTCAGCTGTCCTCGTATTATTGATCTGCATAAGCTGGTAGTGAATCAATGTACTAACTACCTATCATTCCTTATAAATAGTGTAGTTAACTGCATAACAGCTTATCTGATTTCGTTGTGTGAGAAAATCAAATCCAGTGATATCCTGTAGAAATTTGATGATATGCAGAAATGGCACTTGTACCAGACCAATCAAGTTATCATTGGACTGATCGTAGGAGACTCCATATCAAGGTTATCAAATAATGACCAACCTGTGAGGTATAACATGTATACTGTTCATTTCAGAACACTATGGTTGAAGTCTACAGTTATGTGTAGGTTATTAGGATCGAACTGCATCTTGATTATGAATCAGTATCCTTTTCCACTTATGAACAAACCTTGAAATAGGGTGAATATTTTGAGCATCGTCACAAAAATCAACCATCATACTGGATACTATCTCATTAGAATTGAATCGGAGAATAAATAGAAGACAAACTTTTATACAAAATATGAACATTTCAAATACCCTGTTATATCTATCAGGTAGGTAAAAGTGATAGCAACATTGCGAAATATAAAGAAGGAAATTCTGCAAGATATAATTGCGCATAGTATAAAAGTATGTATAAATGACATTCATATCAATACTGCCAATAAGGAAGAATACCTATGCTTTACAACAAGAGTACTTGAGCATTTCAAAGAGAATGACTTGGCTATTATCCCAGATAAGTACAGGAGACATCAAAAGTGAGTTGAATTCTTCTGGTATATAATCTTGAAAGATGGTGTCAGTATGTTTGCAGACAGGATTGATACTATTGTTAAGTGGAAACACCCACAATCGATCAAAGATAAACTATCATTCTATAGATTTGCCAACATTAATGTATAATTCAGAAAATATTTTTCAAAGTTCTGCATACTATTGACAAATGTAATGAAGAAAACAAGTTGATTAATATGAAACAACCGATACGAAGAAGGTTTCAGTACCCTTAAGATACAATTTCCTGTAAGATCTATATTGAGATATTTAATAGTCATGTTTCCAATCTGGAGCCTGTGATCACATTTTAAGTAGGAACTGGACTATTTAAACAATAGAAATCCAGGCAACGGATATAACATAACTATATTTGATGATCCACAATAATCTGAATTTCTGAAACTGTTCAAATTTCATGTGTTGTTATACAGGTCAAAGAATACATTCATAATAATCTGCTTGCTACTATTTGAATCTGATATTTAACTCTGCCAAAAATTCATAATCATAGTATTCACTATTAACAATATCTGTTCAGTCAGATTCAAGATGATAATATGAATATGTCAACTTTATTCCCCAATATCACTGAATAGCTCTGTTCTATCCATAAAGGCAGTCGAAATTAATACCATACCTATAGATTAAGTTGCTTTATATGTGGTAGTTATTTGATAGCACTTAATATAATTGATACTTTCCTGATACTCATACTGACGATCTGCCATAGCTATTTTCATTCCTATAATTGATTGTTAATAATTACAGTTTCATTTTGAAATACATAACATAATTGTCAGTGCCCCTTAGTATGGAGAATCAATACATCATGTGTGTGTAATAGTACAATCTATTAATTTGTGGCAAATATTGTTTTGAGTCAGATTGAACGAATCAACTACATTTTCTCTATCTATGCCTAAAATCAAATGAGGATAACTCAAATAACCAAGCAGAATATGAAAACAAATAAAATACTCCATTATAAGAAACTGAAATCCAAATCTATATTGCACAGAAAACTAAAAGAAATATCTCACAGAATACCAAATGAAGTATATCAGGACAAATCGAAAGAAACATGATGATATTACACACTGCTATACCATCGTTAATTCTCTTGTCTGTTTTGCATTCAGACTATATTGGCCAGCATAAACTGTATCACAGGTAGGTATACAGGGCAATCAAATTGTTACACAGGTCTAATCACACCCTGGATATCTGAGGCAGCATGCACTTCTGGCTAGTCTGTAATATAGATGATATCAAATTCTTCAGATAAATTCATATCACTCTTATTGTCAGCCTTACCATCAGTTCTCTCAATCTTAGAATTATCGAAATTACTATTCCAGTAGAGCAAATATTTGGTATTGAAATTGCTTATATAAGCACTCTTATCATCGCTTTCACTTGCATAATGGTTGATCTTGAGTATCCAAGAGAATGTGATACTATAGTATTGCTATCACTTGGATGGATCTGCTGTATAGATGCAGCAAGTAGTATTTCTTCACTCAGTATGAATACTACACTATCATCATCTTCACAGGCTGAGCAGCATGTTTGGAGTGCCTCTTTGATATCTAAAATGTAGCCTATTACTGATATTTACTTCTCTTGGGCAGATGATAGCTTCCTAGTTGTCCATTGAATTATACTGCCCTGCCACATCTCCAAGAAGTCATGCACATTTACAATCCTATTCAGACTCTTCTTCTTGGCCTCTTTCATAATTTTGATATCATTGTCAGGTGTCGCTGAAGGTATTCTAAATATATTGCTCACATGGAAAGCCTTTGATCGAAACATACAAACTATTGTACAAAAACCTTTTGAGAAAGTATTTCAAATGTAATTGTTGACTGCCTCTATCGAATAATATTACGGACCAGAAAAACAATGGCGTCGACTCAAAGCTTATGAAATATGATCAAGAACATATCATACACTATATTGTAAAATTAAGAAGCCTTGTATATAATTGCTCCTTTTAACACCACCAATTGTTTATGTCAGAAATTAAAATTGCACTGCTAATATCCCTGATATCAGTCTGATAATGATTATAATTGGAATTAATTTGTCTGAACTTGTTTGATATCTTGAGAGATGAGTTACAGTATATAATTGTGTGTGTTAGAAACCATGCTGTTCAATCACAACATCCAGAAAAAGATTATCCCATATTTGCAGGTACTTAATACTCCACAATATTACTCAGCAAGGTATATTTAATCGTATGCAGATCGACCTGATCTACACACTTATGTAGTAGAGAATATATACTTGATATTTATTGTTTCAATTTTAATGTCAGGTATTGTAATACTTTTGATTCAATATATGAGCTCCACATATATTAGAAATTCTTTCTTAGACTGGAGAGTAAAGTAAGCCTAATAATTAGGTTTAAAATCTATAGTGTTGAACAGATTCCTAAATGATATCATTGTCCAAAAAGAATCAAGAGTTTGTGCTGAAATGAATAGCATATCTGTCTCTGGAATATATTTAGCCTAGTTCTTCAATAGCTTTGGGAGTGCAAATGTGAAATAAATTATAGATCCTCTTTTCAATGAACTTTTATCTTTACCAAAGTACATGTAATACCATGCAAGTGATTGAATGTATTATTTTTAATCATTATTGCATTGTGTAGGATGATCGTCTACCATTTGGATATCCAAAGTATCAAGTATTGGAATGATTTCAGCACTTCCATTATAAATTAGACAATATTAATATCATTCTGTGCTATCAACAAAGGTCAGTAATCACTCATATTTGGATTGTTCTGTCACCTACATGTGAGATCTGGTAGTCTCTATACCCACTCCAGTAATTCTGAGATTGAATTCTACTGTATTTTCATAGATATGGTAGATACCATACCAATCATAACTTGCTATTTATGGCAGTCAAAAAGGTCATTTCAATATGCAGTAGGCAGAGTAATTCATAGAGCAAGCATACAGTGATATATCATGAGTCAGTATTAAGTAATTTAGATGTTATACAGTAGGTACCTTTTTAACAATTATAGCAATATCAGGATTCAAAGTAGCTACCTTTGTAATTCTTGTTATTTCTGTCTTTTACAGCCCCAGACTTTTTGTTTACAGTGCACTCTTATTTTCACCACATTGTTCGTTACAGTCATGGGATTCCAAACAGTTGATATGGTATTCAACATCCAGGCTAAATATAGAGGTACCCAAATGAAGCTGTATATTGTAGGCCAGGCAAGGTATATTTGTTTGCAATAATGACTACTCTATTTTTAAGGTTTAGAGTATTAACAGAAGCTTCCAAGTTATCAAGAAGTTCAATGAGATCTTATTGGTGGTTATTCAGAGTAATTAGCTGTCAATATAGTAGAAATATTTGACAACCTCCTTTATATATACCAACAGCAGCATGCTTGTTTGTTTTCCTTTAACCTAAAGTTATTTGTCAGTGATAGAAACTAGATAACTATGTAGCCACTGACCTCATGAAATGCTAGATGCAACTCACACAGAGTCTAGTCATAATCTATATAGTATCTAATGACAGACTTTATCACCTATCTATTGCATAAGATTTACCCATCCAGCTCCACACTGACTTTATATTTCATTTGCAATTGTGTTATGAATACACCTTTTGCCTGAAAGTATTTACTATGGCAGATAATACTAAGGATTCTGGTAAAAGGGAGTTCAAGATCACAATATAAAGTGTTGAACAACTGTTGAAACTCAAGGATCAAGACAACAATCAATAGAATCTGTTCCAAAATAAATCCCTGCATCAGATAGTCTTTTGAGATTTCTTCGCAAAATCTAGCTGTTGCAAAGTCATTGTATGCAATTATTCCACCTTCTGTCTGCTCCAAATGTTACTATTGTTTCATTGCATATGCAGAACCAGTTTGCAATGAGATCATTTTCCACCAGAACTACTTGACTTCCTCTCTTTTTGGATACTACCAGATCACTCATCACAAGATGTATCATTTAATATGGTGACTTCTGATTCAATTTGCTTATCTAGTTCTGCTTTGTGTGACATTATGGTAAGGTATTATCCGATAGAACTTGTTCTATTTTCTTAGAGATGGGTAGAATTCCCATGGCAAATGATGAATTTCATATCAGAAATGTGAGACTGTATATTTCCACAATACTCACAGAAATATCAAGAGGGAGTATATAGTGAGTATATCCATCCGATTGTATGTGTTGCTTCAACTCACAAAACTGTCCAATATTTTTTGAAAGCTGTTTCCAATGTTACTTTTATCACATTTTGTACAAAGACAAATGTTACTTTGATGGACTACATTACTTTGAGCAATAATATGTCAAGTCATTCGAAGGCAGTCTTTGAAAGAAAATGTGGAAATAAATATAACCAGATGATTGTTAATACTTTGAATCGAATAGCTGTCGAATAAGATTACATTCATGCACAGAATTTGTCAAATTAAATACTCACTATCAGAAAACATGTGTAAGAACAAAAAAGATATGTGAAAGATACCATATACATAAGTTACAGAGTATATGAGATGTATTTTCCACATTAATGTCAGTCGATATGTAGTATCTGCATAATATGTATTTTGTCAAGGTGGTGTACTATCAACTGCATCTTGAAAAGTAGTGTTTGCAATGAAGCAAATCAATTGAATGCATACAGTTTAGTGTTGACAATGAACTGTGAGAAGTACGTACTATTCACAAACTAGTTCAATTCGAGCAAGGCCGATTCTTGCCAAGCCATCCACCATGAACCCTACCAATTCGGTCCACAATTGCGAACGATAATAAGTAAGCGAGCTGTTGTCCGATCGGCTCGATTGTTGGTTCATCTTGCAGCGGTTGTAGATAGCTATATGATAAACTTAAAATCGAGCAGATCAGACATGAACTCACTTACTTATTTTCGTTCGTAGATATGGACTTTGTTTCCAAGTTCAAGTCGAACCGGATATCAGACTCAGATCGAACTCACCTTAGTTCGATCCACCATGAACCGATCTGCTTCGTTACCAATACTGTTTAAACTGAGTTGAATAGCAGTTCGACCTGGATTCGATCTGAGGTTTGCTGATATTTTGAGGATTGAATCAAACTTCAAACTAAATTTCAGAAATTGTTTATAAAGATAAGTAAGTGAGATCTTGTCTGATCAGCTCGGTTTTTAATTTATGTTTCAGCACCCAAGGTTTGCTACAAGATGAATCAGGATTCAAGCCAATCAGACGACATCTCTCTTACTTATTATTATGTCACGGTTTGGGATGAAATATTGGGATTTGAGGGGGAACATCATGGGAAGAATCTGGTTCACTTGAATCGAATCTATTTGTCAATGGTACAGTTCCCAGATGATAGTATTTGTGATGGCTTGGTGATATACCTCGTTTTCAGGGACCACTAAAACAAAAGCTATCATCACCCAGTAAAGTGCAGCAAGCTGTATTTACCATCTATCAGAAATTGTTTTCAGGTATTCAAACTGATAACCTACTGAATACAAGACCTTTCAACTGGTCTACAGTAGTAATTGAACAGAAAATTACAGAAGGGACCATAGGTCCAAAAAAAAAGATTTAATTTTTAGAGGGCTGAAGGGCCTTCAAAATGATCTCACTCTGTACTGTTCAAAATTTGAAGTTGATAGCTATCAGTGATGTTGAGATATAAGCAATTACTGTCCTAAATTCAGGGTTTTCGCCTAAGAAGAACAATTGTACATGCAAATTAGGTGCTACCTTGATGCTGATGTGTTCGTTCCACAGCTGTGGTAACAATACAGTCAGAAAAATTACAAGACTTTCAAAACTAAAAGTTTCCTACCTCTAGTTTTGTCTATTACATTTTCTATTAGCCATTAATTCCGATAGTAGAGTAGTATTGCTGCAAAGTCAAGTATTGTGGTGTAACATTACCGATCACAAACACTTTTGTCTAGAGACTATACGAACTTCCGATGGTTTGTTGCCAACACTATTAGAAAGTGTTGACTCTGACCTGTAGACGTTGAGAATGGTCGAATCTTCCTGTACTGAATGTGATGGATCCATATTGTGTGCTATTGTCTCTGATATAACAATTGTATGTTTTACAATATGATTTAATTGTAAATTGTTATTTTCAAAAGGGTATTTCTGTTGGAAATGATTTGCTGACGAAGATTGGCAATTATTCCGAAATTCCAATACTATATATTTGACAGCAACCAGCAAACAGAGTAGTATTGAAAGCAAACCGGATCGGTTCATGATGGATCAAAACCAAGTCAGTGTTTGAAGTGGATTCAATCTGAGGTTTAACAAAGTTTTGAGGTTTGACTTAAACTTTGAACTGAATCCCACAACTGTGAACAATAATATGTAAGTGAGTTCTAGTCCGATCAGCTTCAATTTAGTTCATCCTGCAGCGAGAGATGTTAGCTACAAGAAGAATCAGAAAGCGAGCTGGTTGAACAAGAATACACATACTTATATTCGTTTGTATTTGTAGGCTGAAATAGTGGGGTTTGAGGCGAATAGCTAGGCAAGCATCTGTTTCACTCGAACCGAACCGGTTCTTCAATGGTACGAACTTTGAACAGTTCATTGCCAACACTAAAACAGAGTAGCATCCAAAAAGCTAGTGACACTCCAACGACATACACTGTTAGAGGTTGCTCAATAGTCACATCACACACTGTTGAATATGATTTCTTGTTAAAGTTGAGTAATTTTATGTAAATACAAGGGCGAAGCTTTTGGCTGCAGCCAGCCAAGACTGCAGCCTCCAAAAAAACGTTGAAGCTTGATTGACTTTCACTTTCAGAGCTTGAATTGACTTGTATATTCAAGTTCAAAAAGAGGATTCAGTTATATAGAATGAAGTTCCTATATATACAGTGATTGCATGCGTTGCGAGATGATAAAATTGTATATTCCAGTTTACAAAGTATCAGGCAATTGAAGACGATTAATCGATAAAGACAGGCAATGATACATCAACACAAAGGCTAGATATTTGCCCACATTCGGTCAAAACTATAGCTTTCAAAATAATAATAATGTTCAATTGACACTGATCTAAACTATGTTCTATAGTGCTTAATGCTTGTGCAGAGAATGTAATTGTCATTATTTGCTGTATCTTTACTGCCAATCAATAATGTTCTATACTATTTGATTCTATCAATAGCCGTACAATATTTTGTTATTTGATTGGAGCATACTATGACTGTTGTAATAATAGTTTTTGACATTATTGCACTTAAGATCAGCATGATACAGTTTGCAGATGACTTCAGTGGTTCTTGACATACAAATCCAGACCTGCTCACCATTCCACCTCTAGCTTCTTCTTTCCTTATTCATGTTGCAGTATGAAGACTTTCTTCGATAGGTATAAAATGCACAGAATGAAGACAGAAGGTTATGCAGTGGATGAAGGGATGAATACTGAATAATGGTTACTCATTCGATAGGTCAATCCTGTCCACTGAGTGCGACTTGAGAAAGAATTATGATATCACTGATATAAATGTTCTGTAGTAGATTACATCCCAAATCACAATTTTACTTTCTTACCTTACTTCAGTTAGCTATAATGTAACTCATTGTTTGGCTATATATCTATACGAACTGGGGCTAAGAACCTTCTGCCATCTCCTATCATCCCTGAACATGTACAGACAATGTCTTCCAATTGCACCACCTTGTTACTGAAATTATGGAATACTAACAGGAATTACAATAGTTGCGGAATTGCTTTTCAATAAGATATTCAGTCACAAATAACTATTTACCAATTTAACAATGTCAGTTTCACACTCAAATACACCAGTAAACTATACTCAATTGCCATATATTCATCTAAATCTGGCATCTGAATGGTATTTAGCTGGGAATACTGATTATAAGGATAAATACGTCACTTGTTAAATCGGACTTGAATTTACGTTATGTATCGATTTGAACATATCGATGGGGAGTATAGATACTTTGTGTATTTGCATATGCAAACCTTCCAATACTGATCAAATATGACTGCTAGATGATCTGGATGGAGGTGACAGTGGTAATAATCCTAACAGTATCGATACGATTGATGGAACTCTATAATGGGCTTGTATAAACTGACTGCCAGTAGATACATCAGTTGCATATATAATAGTTCTCAGATCAACGTCCACCTGAACCTTCCATTCAGTAGTACCATACATTCAATCATGCTAACAAAGGAACTTTTCTGCATCGTTTTATCCCATCATGATTAATTCTCGTTGCTTTATCAGTTTCATCTGAATAGACTGGATACGATTCTGCTCCCATTTGCCAATCGTACATATCAACCAGTCAGGATCATTGTCATTACTGATTTGTGAATTGTCAGTCTTCTCCTTCCTCTTTCCCAGTTTCATTGTCACTGTCTTCTTCTGAAGTTGTGATATTCTTGATACTCTCTCTATTAGCCTGAAATATTTCTTCAATTGATATTCTAGATATACCAGCTAACATTCTTCTAAACTGAATATTATGTTCTCATTGTACTGCCTTCTCTGCATTGTTATCTATCTTTTTTGCTCCTGATATTTTCCGATCCACAAATTTCTTAATCAATATATTTCTCTATATCTTGCTCAAGAATGTAATTGCATATCTCAGGTTAGCTGGTTACATTTTTTTCGATTTGAGATTGTACAGAGATAAGTCATTGGATTCTCACTGCTCTGATACTGATCTTTCCATTGTTCGCTATATTATGTGGGATTGTGGAATGATTTTTGATTTGCAATGTTTGCCAGCCATAATGAGCAATCAGTTCTTTTTTGATATCTGTATCATCATGTGTTGTAGTGAGTTTAGTTAGGGATTAGATGTTTGATATTACACGGTGGTAGAAACATGGGACTTTTATTGTGATATGGTGGTAGGATTGATCATGCTGAGTATGATAAGTCAATATGTCCACTATTACTGTATCCAAAATGGCTGCATCAAACATTCAATATCACTCAATACATAGCTCAATATTTATGTATGATCCTAGCAATTACCTGATACAAACATCAAATACACAAACCATAAACAGTAGTAGTCACAGCAGAAACTTATGAATGGTAAGATATCACCGGTTATTCTCTTGTATTCGTTTATATCAACTAACAAATAGCAGGTATTATAGACACCCAACATCCTTCAAAATGCAATCCAGTTCTTCAACCTTGCAATTTTGTACCTTCCCACAGCAGGATGTATCATGAAACACAATATAGCTATCATGATCAGATTATCAGTCAATATAATGAATATACCACTCTGCTACTTATATATTGCTCAGCATCTTCCTTTTTTCCCCCCTATGATTCTTGTCTATTGTGCTACCATATCACTAAGCAATATCTCAACCACTACTAACTCCTTTCAGGAGTGGAACCATCTTTGCACCCTGCACTACAAGAGATACACACAATTAAGGTACGCACCTTGAATGGCATGCCGAAAATTCCCTCTGAATGGCCATAAACACTGCAATCAAAAATATCCATAACAACAAAAATCTGACAATTATCTTCAATACTGGTACCAAAAACAACAGCCAATATCATGCAGTAGTATATGAATAGCCTTATATGTGACAATAACAGTGAATTCACTAGATTTATTCAGCCAATAGGTATTTGGAGCTGTGTAAACAATTCATTCAAAGCCAGAAGGGCAACACTCTATGTTCAAACAAGTTATTTGCTCAGACAGTCTGTACAATCAAACACCATAACATTCTCATCTCAGGGGTTTTTGCACATATATTTGATGTTAAATAGCTGTGAGAGTAAACAAGGATATCATTAGAAGTCTGAGAGGAAATCATAGACAAGTAAATAATTGAGGTAGTATCTATACTCTAGACTTCAAAGTGGCAACTGATTTCTATTAGGTATTTAATATGTGTGCAAAGATAGCCAGACAATATAGGCAGATACAGCTCAAGTCAGCAGACATGCTTATAGTACTCAACATGGTGAATATTGATAAACAAAGTATATTGCATACCATTATTGAGGAGATACAGAATATCATCAAAACTCTATGAGATGGGCTCTAAGAAAAAATAAGATGGAATATTGAGTTGTCTGATCTTGAAAGTCTGAAAATGGTACTTCAAAAGAATATATCTATGGTCTACAATAATGACAAAATGGCTGTGTCTACTGCCAATATGACATTATACATGATTCTACTATCAGCTGAAGGTGTAAAGGTACTATTACTGGTACCTCTACTGTTATACTACCTATGCAGATCTGTCCTTGTACTGCTATACCACCTGTGCAGTCATATGTTCCAGTTTCCTTGGAATGCAAATTTCCTCAGTTGAAAATAGCCAATTGCAGTTTTCCATCAGCTACTTTCTCAATTTTGATAAGCTAGAAAATGAGAATTCACAGGAAGATAATGATGACAACCCCAATATCTCAAGTACTTATGATTCCATCTCACATCTTCACTCCCAGCTCATAAGTACTTATAATTGCTTAAATTTATCAATAAGATCATGACAATCTGAGTGACAAAATTGGCTACTTAAGTTTACCCAGGTTCAATAAATCGTTTTGAGATGTATTTATAGATGGTATTTCCAGATAATTTGATGTATATTTGTGATTTATTTTTATGGTTTGGTATTGAATTCTGAGAATGCCATCTGCTTAGTAAGTAGTAGTAGACAGAATATTCAATATACTAGTTGTTCCAAGGAAATTGTTCAGTTGTGTTTTCCAAATGTTAACATAGTGAGTATTAATAGAGTATCAACTGTTTTATATCTAATAACTTCTGAAGCAGGGGAGGAATGATACTGTATATTGCCATTATATTGCTTTTGACTGCCTATATTCAAGAATCCTCTCTAACAATACATAATAAAACTTCACAGCAACCTTTGATAGTGATTGTCAATGGAGTGTATATATTTTGTTGCAGGCTAGTCTATTGGCTTATTGAAGTAAAATGTCTAGGACTGTGATTTAAAAATAGTTGTCCACCTTTATCGATACATTATTTCCAACAGACATATCTTTTTGTATATAATAATTTACAATACAGGTGTATCTGAGATGATACACTTGATATATACAAATATATTGCGACCTGAATCGATACAAACAAAGACATAATTAATCTAATAACTTTCATGTACTGTCTGCAGAGTGATTGTCAACAGAGCATCAATGTATTTTCAGAGATTACTCTGTTAACTAACTGCAGCCTACTGTTTAGCCCTTAACTTCAGAAATAAGTGCTCTCCATTATTATAATAGCAATTACAACAGCATATGATGTGACTTCGGATCGACCTCTGAATGTGAATATCAACAGAATATTTACATTGTGTTGCAGACTGCTCTCTGTACTGACTGAAGACAGAAATTCAGTCTTCATATTAATTTATAATTACCTTTCCTTATATAACAATTATCTTCAACTGATATATATTTTCTAAATTATATTTTACAAATCAACCTTATTGCAACACATGTAATTGCCATACACTAAGTACCGACATCATTTATCACTGATTCAACATTTCATACTTGAACATTCAGATATTCTGAAAATCTGAAAGTCAGTGTGAATTGAGTATCAACACTTGTGTGGAGACTGCTATATGGTTGACTGCCATAACAAGTTTGGCTCTCACATTCATGTCGAATTGCCCACCTTCATCAATGAATTCTCTCTGAAAAGCAATCCTTTTGATAAATTATAGATTCAAAATTAACTCTATCGGTAAGTATATGATTACCATATATGAAGAAATGGTATATGACATAAATGAATCTGCTCTGTGACTGGACATTACGTCCTAGTCAATAATAGCTATTGGTCAGTATCATTGGAGTGACTAGGTTTTATTAGATATCACAGTATACTGTATTATGTTGGGAAGAATGTAACAAGTCAAAGTGAGTTCCATAACAGCTACTATCAAGTAATAATTAAAAACAATCTTTGGAAAGATATCAACACAGTGTCAACACTTTTGTGGCTACTGTAGGAACTTGTACAGCTTCATAGAATATGCTAATAATTCTTACAAAGGTATCTAAGTGTATCTTGAGATTCAATAATCTTTCAAATTTCTGATACCTTTTTTCATTGCAATGGTGACCCACACCACAGGGGACCAAATGTAGATGTTATATATTTAGTAGAAATCAAAAATTTGGGACCAGAGACTAAATCTATCAGGTCTCACTATTGAGGGAAAACTCTGCAGGTTGAGCAGTACATTTCCAGATTTGGAACCATATATTTTTTCTGATTTGGATTAAGTGCAATTTTATAAACGGATTGGGAGCTACAGTATTATTTGTAACTGGACTGTAGCTGGATATTCAGAACTGTTGCTAATACTAATTGTAATCTTTTAAGCCAGTCAAACCAATAGTAATTGAAACTGATGCAAGTGATGTTTCAATTGGTACAGTACTTTCATATCTTTTGGGTAGCTGACTGTTTCCTGTGGTGTTCAATACTCGAAGGATATATAATGTGGAGATCAACTGACACATCCTAGATATAGGTATGCCAGCAATAGTATCTGCATTTAAAGACTAAAATATTTATTTCAAATGCATAGTCCATAAGATGTTTATGTTCACAGATTATAGATATCTCATGTCGTTCATATCTACCATGATCCTAAATTGAAGACAAGTATCCTGAGTACAGGTATTGGTAGGATATAAATTTAAATTATCCTACTGACCAGTTGGTACAAATGGGAAGCCACATACATTGACTAGCTATTTGGTATATTATCCCAACAATGAGGAATATAGTATCAAAGAAAATGAAAACCAATGTATTTATGATATTCTTAGACCCGATGAGTTGTTATCGACTGATAGAAAAATGATTCAATTGTCTGCAAGACTCATAGAAGGTAAACAGCAGATTATTTCTCCGGAAAAGTTGGGATCAATTTCATTAGTCACATTTGAATTGTAATAGTTATAAGTAGTATTGGAAGCAGAAAAGCAGAATGCGGCAGACAAGAAAAGTATATTCAAGCTATAGACAGTTATTCTAGAATACATATCTTATTAGAAAAAGAACCCCCTTTACTTATTAAGGTAGCCTTTGGATTCCTCATAATCAAGAGCTGAAGAAACAGATATTTGATGAAGAATATGATTTGAAAGTGGCAGTACATATGGAGCAAGACAAAACCATCAAATTCAATTGAAGAGACTTCTTCTGTCCAGACATTGAAATGTGAATCGAAGACTATAACTGGTCAACTCCTATATTACAATGAAATATAGTAGTTTGCTATTTGTACTATGGTTTGTTACAATCATACCGATTAGTGTATCGCCTATGGAATTTACCTTTCTTGAACTCCAAAATTGAGTTACCTAAATCAGATGGTCACTTATCAGTATACATTATTGTTTGTTGATTTGTAAAGATGGTACACTTTACATCGTAAACATATCAGTTTGTCTTTTTATACTTGATCCCACTCTGCCCACTGGTGCACTCACAGCTGACATGGCAAGAAATTTCTAAACCAATGACTTCGGATGTTTTTGTTAGTATAGCTCAGTACATAAAACAGAAACTTATTTGTTTATGATATATACCACTGAAAGAGTGAGAGAATTAAAGATACATATCTGATTTAAATCTTACTCCAAGAACTGTAGACCTTTCATCATCTACTATCATGTATAGTATCCAATAGGAAGTCTACATTCACATCTGGATTTTGGTCCTCTGTGGTCGAACATTGGATTTTCAGTTGAATATATGCTTGTTATTCAACTTGTCAATAGACAAAGAAACAGAAAAAGTTAATCAAATATCTGACTGCTATTTATGGAATTACTGCAACTACAAGCAAGATAATTTGGCAGAGATGGTACCAATTGCACAGCATATCTATAGTAACCTTTTCACTTCTGCTATTCGGATGTAACATTTTCTCACAAACAATTGATTAGATTGAAGAACAAATTGTATCCTAGAAGCTGAAGCAAAGAATCGAACATCAATGAATTATATTCATTGAATACCAAAGTAAACATGATCTTTGTTGTTATGGTTTAAGGAAAGCATGACAATCCATTTGACTGTATCTTAACAAGTATTCTAAGGATCCTCCAAAGTTTACAGCTTGAAATCGAACAACTTAAGTGGAATGAACCTCAAAACATGAAGTCACTCTAGCAAGCCAGATGCAAAGCTGTATGAACTGTTTAAAATTCTAAGGGTATTGTCACTCACAGAAATAGAATCAGTATTGCATATGCAGTGATGAATCTGCAATGCCTTCTATTTTTATATGATTCAACCACATAGAATTGCCAGCAATGGTATTTGATGCTCAACTAAACTTGCAATAACTCACAATACTAATGAACTTGGATATATTATTAATAGTTATGTATAACAGAATAGATATGAGGCGTATGATATGAAAAGCCAATACAGCAAATCATGAAAGAAGGAATTGTAAATATTAAATGGAAAGGATATCCAGAATGCACTAATTGGATGAAAGTATATTAAGAGAACATTCATGACATGAAGTTATTGAAGCAGTATCTGAATCACAATTCTCAGATAGCAAAGAATAAGAGGATTCAGTAAGCAGTTATCCTTATTCCTTTTTCCCCTAAAAGATCAGTAATGGCTAGTATGATACCTAGCACAGGCTTTACATTTGTAGAGCACCATGGTGTATATTGTTACAAAGCAAAGTATAAAGTAGCCTATGATTTTGAATACAAGTAGTCAAAGTTTTTTCCAAAGACAGAAAAATAATATATCCTACATATTCAGTAATGAACTCTAGGAAAGTAGGAATAGTATTACTCTTTAGGATCAGGATACCATCCAAGAGTACAGTCTACCATTGATGTGGGGATACAAACAATTACATTTAAAGTCCAAATATAGTCTTATAGTCCTGTTACCTGCATCTACCACCCCTTCACCTCATCGAATTGCCACTAGAACATTGCAAAACATACTAAGCGACATCCAGAGTGCAAGTATATACAGAATACTTCAGACACTTTAGGCAAACCTTTTGAAGCTTATTTAAACTCTTGAACATTATTGTATCCTGACAGTATATCTGCATTCTCAGATATAGCAATTGCTCACTGACACAGCATCACTCAGCATTATTTACAGTTGCAGCTTTAATTCACAATTGCAGTCTTGCAAGACAGATATTGAAAGTACAGTTGTACTCTTTATTTACTAATTCATTGGTAACTATATACAAAATGGGAAAGATCATAGATGCTCTTGGAGCAGTACTTGAAACGATACATTGATGTGTACTTAGAGATTCACTTGTGGTAGCACTTCCAGTAATACTTTCAGTAATACATACTTGAACATGTATTTGGAGGCCAGAATACAATGAATTGAGACTCACTACAGATGCTCAAGTGGTGCTAGCTCATGGCTGACTAGAGATAATACAGTTGAGCTTCGCAGTAGCAGAGATGCAATATTCATTCAAAGAATACTGATATTAACTCTGCAGTCATCTGTGTATTAGTAGGTATTGTGAACAGATAGACTTCAAGATGAACTTGGAGTGGATACTCAGAGATACTTGGATCTGCTATCGTATTCATTTGAAGGTAAACGTGGAGCAGGCATTCAAGTTTACTCGCTGGAGATGATTTATATGGACTGGCTGAAGATGATCAAGTCATTCTGATTAGGGCCAATCAAGATGGACTGCCTAGATATAATTGAGATAGGATGGTTGGATAATGGTAGAGAATGATCGAACCAGCTGACTGGATCCAATGAAGTCCGGCTGACTGGATGCTGCTGGGAGACAGTTAAGCAGAGCTGGGAGGAGACAATCAATACAGGCTTAATGTAAATGATAAAGAGGAACTGGGTGGCAGCAGAGATGCAATAGTCCTTCTGACGATACTATTACCCCACATGTTATAGTCTATCCTTCTGTTTGCATTGCAAACTGGTATACATGGAGGTGCACTTGGGGTGGGTACTCAGGTATACTTGAAGCAGGTACTCAAGTACACTTGGAGCAGGTGGTCAGGTATACTGGCTGATGTAGATCTAGACAGGATGGCCAGAAATAATTGAGACGAGCTGGCTGGAGCCGATCGAGATGGTCTGGCTGGTAAAGATTGAGCTGAGCTGAATGTATACTGATGGAAGATGATGGAGCCATTCTCAGTGGCAGCAGTCATGTGAGTGCCATTGAGATAATACAGTCAAATTACCTACAATCGTCTATACACTATCAGCATTGTGAACCAGTAGACGTGGAGGTATATAGAGAGCAGGTACTCAGGTAAACTTGGAAATGTTAATCAGATATACTGGCTATAGATAATTGAGAGATATTGATTGAAAGCAGAACTGTAATGATCTTTCTAATAATACAGTTACGTTACATGTAACTATCAGCATGTCTGCTAGCATTGAAAATAGAATCAGATTGAAGGAGAGAATCCTGATGTGAGAACTTAGATTTTGAAAATGAATGCCTAAAAAACAAGTGAAAAAGAGAATTGGCTAAAATCAGATAGTGGAAACTAAAAAGAGTGATACTTACTCTATGTGTTACATGCTATGCAATCCATATACAGCATCTAACATGGTACCTACCACACCCTACATTCTGGATACTGGACATTTTCAAGTACAAGATATTCACTCCCTGTACCTGAGCAAATATGCTTCTTTCCAATAATATCACTCATTTGAATACTATCTATAACAATACAAGTTAGGTATCCATGTAGTCAACTTCACCACTCATAAGCAATTAAGAAGTATTACTGTCTTAATATGCTGCCAGCTTATGCTATTGATAGAATGAAATCATCTGAGAGGTAGAAGATCTGAAAGTATGTGACTTTGCATGATAGCATATAAAGCTCTTCATAATGATATATTTGCTAACTGCTAATAATACTGTGCGTCATAATTGCAGGAATAGTACTTGTTGTAACACCAAGAGTGTAACTCAATGTTTACCAACACAAGTACTATCTTTAATTCGTTCAGGACATGCTTGTGATGGAAGTTATGAAGTTTTGCTCAGAATGTGACAGTCACTGAAGTTAAAGATTGAAGACAAAGATGTTTGTCATTCCAATATGTAAATTGTTAAGGCTTGTTCTCCTTGTCAAGCAGCTTGCCCTTCTGCCCTCACACATTTCAGAGGTTTTTATGCCTCTTTCATCTGTATCTAACAATTTATTTTATCTTCACTTGTCTCATGAATGTGTCTACCTAACCAACCTTCACACCAATACTCATCTCACACAACCCACCCTCCCCTCCTCTGCAGGACATTCCATACCTCTCTGCTAAATCACCTACTCAGACAAATAGAATGCATACTGGTATCAGTTCTTCGGACTTTTGTGGTCCAGATATATCGTAATCTTTACATTTCTAAATTACCAGGCGAATGGTATCCTTTCGATCGTGAGGAACAATGTTACAAGCAGTTTGTATATACATAGTCATCAAGCCCTCATGAGCTATGATGTAAACTCCGGTACTTTGGTATCAACAGCCTTTCAACTGTCTTCATATTTTCGGTGGTATGAACTGACATAGTATTGAGCTAGTAATCACCAATTATTTCTTATTAGTTGTGTGATTTGATTGCATAACAGCTAATCTGATTTTGTTAGTTGTGTTAACTGCTTCGAGTGATATTGTGTAGATATTCATTCATGTACAGGGATTGCACTTGTACTTTCCCGATCCGATTATTTTCCAGTGAACGTAGATGACTCCGTATCAAGAATATCTTGTGGTGTATAACCTATGAGGTATAACACTCATCTAGAGATTAAAAGATGGAGATAATACAATAGGTCCTCTCTACAGATGTCTAAAGAACTGATAACAGTAGGGAATCTATTTGACAAATTAGAAAAGTAAATAAAGAAAGTAAGGAAGGCTCTCCTGAGAGAGGTTGTAGGATTATTGAATGAAGAATAATAGAGGAAAAGATGTCTAGAAAGAAGAGTTCATGAGAATAGTATACATAGTAATTTTTGATTGAGCTAAAGGAAAGATATATAAAGATCAATGGAATCTTTGAGGGTAGAAAGGTAAGGTTTTTGACAAGCAGAATAAGCTTTTACAATAGACGATTGGACAGTTCAAGATCTTGCCCTTGAATCTTTATCTTTAGTAACTTTCATATCCTGAGTGAATTTTCATAACTTTAACTGCAAACAAGCCTTCAAAGGAGTAAAAATACTAGTTTTGATGGTAAACCTGCAATACTACTCCCAGAATTATAAATATGTACACAATTATCATTTGTAGTACGTAGTGTTGACAACAAACCGCTCTAGTTCGTGGAAATTGACGAACCGATTTGATTTGCACGAATCGGATCAGGGTTAGGGTTCGCCAATTCTGGCATGAATCGAACCAAGAGTCAGTCGAACCAAACTGGTTTGAGGTTTGCCACGAACTACTGTCATATGTTTCAGTTCGTGCAAACCCGTTCACGAATATTATGCTAATTATCACCATCGCTCATAGAAGCTTTTACATGCGCGTATGACTTTAAACTTGCTGGTCTAGCCTGTGCTTCGAGTCAGCCGAGAGTCAGGCAAGCTCGATCATGAGTCAGCCCAGCTCAACCGTCTCCAGCCTGTTCAGCTGAACTGTCTCCAGCCAGCCCCTGCTCGATCGCGTCCGGCCAGTCGAGTGCCAGCCCAGCTCGACCGTCTTCATCAAGCTCTGGGTCGATCACATCCAGCCAGTTGAGAGCCAGCCCAGCTTGACCATCTCCAGCCAGCCCCAGGTCGATCGCATCAAGCCAGTCAAGAGCCAGCCCAGCTCGACCATCTCCAGCTAGCCCTGGGTCAATCGCATCCAGCCAGTCGAGAGCCAGCCCAGCTCGATCATCTCCAGCCCCCTGAGAGCCAGTTGGGAGCCAGTCCAGCTCAATTATGTCCAGCCAGCCGAGAGCCAGCCCAGCTCGATCGTTTCCAGCCAGCCCCGGCTCGATCGCATCCAGCCAGTCCAGAGCCAGCCCAGCTCGACCATCTCCAGCCAGCCCAGCTCGACCGTTTCCTGCCAGCCACAGTTCGATCGTGTCCAGCCAGTTGAGAGCCAGCCCACCTCGATCATCTCCTGCTTGCCGTGAGCCAGCCAAGATCCAGTCCAACTCGATCATCTCCAGCCAGACAAGTACCAGACATGATCCAGTCCATCTCAACTGTCTCCAGAAAGCTCCACTCGACCATCTCCAACCAGCTCCGGGTTGATCGCGTCCAGCCAGTCGAGAGCCAGCCCAGCTTGCCCATCTCCAGCCAGCTCCAAGTCGATCGCATCCAGCCCGTTGAGAGCCAGCTCAGCTCGACTGTCTCCAGCCAGCTCCAGCTCGATTGCGTCCAGCCAGTTGAGAGCCAGCCCAGTTCGACCGTCTCCAGCCAGCCCCGGCTCGATCGTGTCTAGCCAGTTGAACGCCATCTCAGCCCGACCGTCCCCTGCCAGTCCAACTCGATCGTCTCCAGCCAGCCCCGGCTCGATCTCATCTAGCCAGTCGAGAGCCAGCCAAGCTCCAGTCCAGCCTGACCATCTCCTGCCAGCCCAGCTCGACCATCTCCTGCCAGCCCCAGCTCGATCGTGTCCAGCCAGTTGAGAGCCAGTCCAGTTCAATCATCTACAGCTAGCCAAGAGCCGGCCTGGTCCGATCGCATCCAAGTGCTGTTCCAAGTGAATCCAAGATCTACCTTATTTTTTTGTATATAGTTAACAATAAATTTGTGAATCAATCAATTGACTACTGCGAGTTATGATGACGATAAAGCTCATAGACCCTTGTATGAGCATGAGAAAGCTGGTATGAGCTTTTATGATATAACTGATTGCGTCGCGTATGAGCATGAGAAAGCTTGTGTGAGCTTATATGAAACCGATCGCATTGCGGCTTTCACAGAATCAGTGACATGAAGTAAATAGCAACACTGATAGAAGTATATACCAGCTCATATGAGCTTGAATGAGATCAGTTTTGGCCATTCGAAGCTCACCTCAGATCCCTCACAAACTGCATACGAACCGCCAAGAAGTATGGTTTGATTCGTAGCTGAGCGGTTCGAACTATTGGTGGCTAGGGTTCGTTCAGATCGAACCCTGCTCGAACCTAACCTCGGTTTGATCCTACTCCGACTAGTCTGCTTCGTTGCCAACACTAGTAGTACATGGTAGTATTTAGTCTTTTTATTTACTTGTACTTTTGAATGTCACTGTCAATACTTTCAGTGGTGAACGTTTTAAGTTCAAATCTCAGTATAAATAATGTTGAAATTATATATAGACTGTTGGATTGCAAAAAATATACTTCAATAAGACAAACAAGTAATTGGAAGAAAGATACTACTTTCATTCAATTAGAGAGCAAAACAAACAACAATTATACAATGACTGATTGTAATAGAATGAAATTCTGAATACAGTATATCAAGATAGTGAGTTGCACTGGAATCCAATATACTGGGAAATATTCAAGAGTGTCTGAAAGATTTAAGTAGATACCCTATCAGTTTTGGAAACTCAGAAATAATATAGAAGCATTGCAAATTACTCCTTGAGATTGTAATGGTATCAGGAGACCTTTGTATAGGTTTCAAGGATATCAGAAGGGTATAGAAGGTTTACAAAAGTACTTGAAACTAGGTCATTTCATATAATATTTTTTCAAAGTAAATTTGTGAGCTGTATAACCTTCGAAAGTCTTTGAAAGATGACACCAGTACTGTGAAAACATTGTATATTTTCCTAATATATAGTTGGTACAGATAGACAATAGTTATCACAGGAATACTATCAACTCTACTATCTACACTTATCAATGCTATCATTATTCATGAAATGAAAATACCTGTTGTATCTTGATTGATCCACTCAATAAGCTGTATGTAATATAATATCAGATCTTAAATTGAATGAGTAGTTCTAAAACAATAGTTAATTATATAGTTTGATGGGGCTGAATATACAGCTACAGTAAATAGTCATCATATTGATAATTAGACAATATGAGTATATTGATCTCATTGAGTAGAGTATTTCACATCAAACAATCATCTTGATTGGAGTAATAATGATTAAGTATATATAGATAGATGTTAGAGTTGATGAAATTCCTCTTCCCAGTATGAGAATTCATTCAATCTTATAAACTTTATCAGTATTCCTCCAATTAAGATACTTGTTTGACATTAAATGATCTACTTGATGAGTTCTATATGCTGGTATTCTCAGATCTCGAATATACCAAGCTGTGCGGAAGTGGTGGCTAAATGCATCTTTTTGGTGTGGGTGCAAAATCAATCAATTAGTTGAAGTTAAGCCCAGCTGTTGAGTGCTCTCGAGAAAATGGAGTCGAGCGCAGCTGTACAAATTACTGGATTTCAAAATCCATGCATATCGGAAACTGAAATCCAGTAATTATGCACATTGACATAATACCGTGACGTACAGTAAATCACCGTGACGGCCAATTGTGTGGATCTCATGCGGGGTTTTAGAACAAGATGTGTCTGGACTACTGAAATCCAGTAACTATGCATGTCAACGCGGTTGACGGTATCACGGCACCCACGGTGACACCGTATTTTTCATATATATAGGTGGGAGCAAAAATACCAATAATTCTGCGCCTCTGACTGTGAAGGGGGTGAAGTGCAAGATGACGTGATCTGAGCCAAAAAAAAACCTACTTCAGGGTAAACCGACGGTCGCACTAAAATTCCCCCCCCTGATATTTCAACTAATACCCTGAACTTAACTTCAAACTTCAGAGCACCTCAGAGCCTTGTTTCCGTAATTTTTCGTTCTACACACACCTGCATTATGGCGCGAAAATCAAATCCAAACCCCTCCAAATCCAAGTCCTTCGGGCTCACTGTTCCAGTGACCACAGACCCTCGCTTTTCTATAATTCACAACGACAAGCGCTTCGCCCTTCCAAAGCAACGGGATACCTCGCTCACAATTGACGCCCGCTTCCGCAGTGTACTCAGCGACCTCACATTCTCCTCCAAAGCACCGCTCATTGATCGATATGGCCGACAGTTACTTCAGGAGCGCTCCGAAGTTGAATTATCTCGTTTTTATAGGCTTGCCTCCCATGACGAGGAAGAGGAGGTCGAGGACAAGGTGCGAGGAGTGTCTTTTGATCCAGCACGAGGAGATGGTGTGGTTGATGCGTCTTCTGAGAGCGGTAGAGATGATGAGGACGCGGAGGTTGGGCTGGAGGAATGGCTTGAGACAAAGGCAGTGGCAGAGGCAGTGGTTCTGACCGGCACAGTCTCCCGACGTCTTGCCTCTGTTAACCTCGATTGGGATAATGTGCGCGCTGTGGACTTGATGAAGGCATTTTCAAGTTTTGCGCCAAGCGGAGGAAAGGTTCTGAAGGTGGCTGTCTATCCGTCAGCATTTGGGCGGCAGCGAATGCAGCGCGAAGAATTTGAGGGGCCGCCAAGGGAAATATTTCAGCAACATAAAGTGATCGATGCGGATGAAAATGTTTCGGAGCCGATGATTGTGAAGGAGGACAAGGGCGAGGAATTTGATAGTGTAAAACTGCGGATGTATCTATTGCAACGATTACGGTTGGTACTATTCTGCTTGACTGATGATGAAGGTTCTAATTGAACAGATACTACTATGCCATTGTCGAATGCGATTCCGAGCAAACGGCCCAACATATCTATGAGAATTGTGACGGCGCCGAGTATGAGGCCACGGCGAATTTTTTTGATTTAAGGTTTGTACCAGATCAGACGAGTTTTGACGACGATGAGCCGCGTGATGAGTGTCAACACGATCCGACTGATTACACACCAGTTGATTTTGTTACTGATGTAAGTCCAATTGCTATTTTCTTCCGATCACTATACTTAAAACACACAACAGGCGCTGCAACACTCGAAGGTGAAATTGACATGGGACGAAGATGATGCGCAACGCAAACAAGTCTCAAAGAAAGCCTTTTCACGACGTGAATTCGAAGAGACTGAACTCAAAGCTTACCTTGCCTCTGATTCTGACTCAGACGTTGGGGACGAGCACGGGTACCACGAGAAATACCAAGCGCTTTTATGCAGTCTCGTCTTCAGCGACAAGACTAAGCACGAGCCAACCGGCGAGATCGAGGTCACATTTACATCTGGACTAGATGAGGAGAAGGATGGAAAGGTCATCGAGCATGAGGAAACGACTATCGAGAAATACTGCCGAAAGGAGAAACAGCGGAGAGAGATGAGAAGAGTTAAGATGACGGCAAGAAAAGAGCGCACGAGTACTGGGGATGAGTCCAAGCTGAATATAGAACCCAAGGCCGAGCCAGAGGAGCCCGATCGGGCAGCGGTGGAGATGGGTTTTAATGACCACTTCTTCCACGAGCCAGTGCAATCCAACCCTGAGCTCAAGAAGTTAGAGAGGCAAAAGGGAAACTGGCAAAAGAGGAGAGAGAAAGAAAATGAAGACAGCAAAAAAGCCTCCAAACTTGCCGAGTTGGGGTTTCTCATGGGGGACGACGATAACTTGTTTCGCAAGGACGGCAACAACGTCCTGAAACTCGGCCATTTCGACATGAAGCTGGTTGTGAAGGCGGCGAATCTAAAGAAGTCGAATGAATCGAAACGCATGAAGCGAATACGGGAAGCCGAGGGTCAACAAGAAGGTTTTGAAATGGATATCCAGGATCCACGTTTCGCTGCCGTTTTTGAGCGCCATGACTTTGCAATTGATCCTACAAATCCACGATTTATCCCAACTGAGGGTACGCAGAAGTTAATGGAAGAAAGGAGAAAAAGGTCTGCCACAAGAGAGGGCTGGGATGCGCCCAACGAGGAGGATCGAAGTCAGCGAAAACGGAAAAAGACGATGAAGGTGGGTAAAAGAGATGAGTTGCAGAGTCTGGTCCAGAGCTTGAAGAAAAGGTCGAACATGGCGGATGTTTGATCACTGAAATTTGTGATGCCCAAAAGAGTGTTTTTGCTATGGTAGGCAATCGCATGATAATTGTTTCGAATGATGTACGATGGCCGATATATATATGCACAACCGGACTCAGAGCCCACTTTATAGGGTGAGGGGGTTCGTTTATTGGTCATAGTTATATATTAATTACCAAGATTTCGACTATAACAGTGACTTGAGCCTATGCTGGAATTAATTTAGACATAAAGATTTTTGCTTTCACTCCACAACATCAAGTACTGGCCCACGAACAAATAGTGAAGTTGGCCCCGAAGGATGGGGAGTTGATATATACAACCACTTAAAAGATTGAAGTTTGTCAAGCAAATTTTGATCAGAATATGAGACAGGCACCAGGGCCTGATCGGTTGGGCCTTGGAAATGGGAAGAAGTCAGAACTGCTCTGTTGATGAAAATGAAAATTCACTTGGAACACCACCCAGTAGCCTAGATAGTTGCCAGAGGAGTGATGATTCCGAAACCCAACAAAATTGATTACAGCATAGCCAGAGTATACAGGGTCATCAATCCACTCAATAGTTTAGAGAATGTCATGGTGAAGATAGAGCCAATAGGATAGCCGAGTGTGAACGACTACAGCTTGTACATAACAGACAGTTTGAAGGCAGTGCATCAGGAAATACAAAAAGCAGAGTACCAATGTTTCTGATATTAGTGAGCTTGGAAACAAAATGATTCAATCTGTGCTTTAAAAACTACAATAGCCTCGAAAAATCGGCGTTACCATTTCACTATTAGTATACTACTTTAGAATCAACTTAAATACGGGGCGTCGTCCGCTGCCCTAATCTAAACGGATGGTCTAACCCAGGCATACGCCCAGCTTTCAGTGCCTTTCCACTCGTCAATTTGTTTCGTTACCACCCACCCATAACCCTAGCCCTGCCTTAAAATGACTATTAATGGCCAGCATGGACACTTAAAATGATACTTGGCATGATAATTCCCAGAGTTAGTGGTGCAGGGGGCGGTAACTACAAGAATTGATATGCACTTGTTAATTGCTAATTTGCTATTACTCCGGTGATGGTTAGAGTTTTGGATTTCTGAATACTTTTAAAATTTACAAGGTTAGTAACTTTTCTCTCTGTGTCTGATCTCTCCATACCTATTGTCCCTATATTTTGTTTGCTGTGTCTTTGCTTTTATTATCCTTTCAATGTCTTTCCTGCTGTGCTATTTCAGTAACTTTGTTCTTGGTATCTTTTTGCTGTATCTTTTCTTGCTGTGCCATTGTTTGAGTTTTTTTATCTTTTATCTTTATTATTATATATTCTCTTCTTTGTATATATTTTCACTTCAAGATTGTCAAAAATCAGTAAATATTGTGATTACTCCAAAAGACACAAATTAATTTAGTATCCAGATACTAGAGAAAGTACTAGTTCTTTGCTTCACCTTAATATATGTGTCACAGCTAGTTCTGTACTGTCTTAGCTCCTAAACATTTTTTTTTTTTTTTAGGTAATTCTCTGGGTATTATTTTGGATTGGTATTATAAAGTCGGTACCAGGTATAATTGGCTTTGTATGTATATTTGACTCGCAGGAGTACTTGGTCTCATAAGTATACTTGTGATACGAGTTCACTTGGTACTCAAGATCTTTTAAGTACCCTTTATATATAGTCATCTCGCAAAGTAATTTTGTACAGTAGCCATTATCGTACTTACCGTACCATACAATTGATATATTCTTTATAACTTGTTTGTATTTGCAACCCAATCTATATGTATCTATCCATACGAGAATATATATCTTTACACTATTATCGCTTTCAAGTCATTGGATCTTTTTCACTCATGGGATTTCTTGATTACTAATTTTTGATGTGTCAGACCTACACTGAGTATCATTACTAGATTGAGGAATCAGGATAAGTATACTTATCAATCAAGTCAGTTGACTGGCGACGAGGTGATTCTGAAGTCAATTGGCTCTAAGTGTCCTTTCTCTGGCCAGGTAATCTACTATACTACTCAACCTGATGAATTCAAAAGTGTCCCAATATCTCACTTTCGAGACCCACAAGCATCAAAACTTTATAAGTAATCCTATATTGAATCAATTGACTACTAAAGAGACTATTGTGATGCAATTCGGAGTTCAATCGATTCGAAAAGTTGTATCATCGAGTACGATCGTTGTTCATTCACATACTTACCCTTGAAAACTATAAGTATCAAAGCTTGATAACATTAGCAACAATCCTAGTTTCTGTCAGGAATACTCAGGTATTCCTGATGGCTCTGATAGCTGTGATGGAAACTTGTACCCTGTGATGCAGAATTACACGCTACCCATCGTCCAGGTGACAGGTCGCATTACATACTTACCCTGCGGTGGCTATTATACCATGTCTCTTATTGTTGAGATACGTTGCGTTGTATATTTCCCCATGGACGCTCATCCACCACGCTCGCCATCACAGGTTTACACTTTCTTTACTTTGCATCCAGAATGTGGTCACATTTATACACCATCAGGACAATACATGTGTAATACTCTTTCGCAGGGGTTTCAGTTACACTGTAGCCATTTACACGATGCTTGATGATGTTCATGCCTTTCTCCTGCAGAGTGCCACATTCTACCTCTCCACTATTGCAATTTATTGGATGCCACACTCTCTCTATATATATGTTTAGCTTTGAGATGTTGTCACTTATTACAATACAGTCTTCGCTTCAGATACATCGTTTGCCATTGTATTTGCTTTGCCATTATCGTATTTTACAGGTCTGAAATATACTGTCCAATCTTTACACTCTCTAGTACTATGCCCTCAGTCCTCCAAATTCTGCATTAATTTATCATTGGCTTGCGATGCTTCTTCCTCCTCATCGGCATCTGCATCGTCACTATCGTCAACCTCATACAGGTCTGAAATATACTGTCCAATTTTCATACTCTCTAGTATTATGCCCTCAGTCCTACAAATTCTACGTTGATCCATCATCGGCTTGCGATACTTCTTCCTCATATGCATCCGCATCGTCGCCATCATCAAACTCATACCCATCGACATCAATGGTTTCCAGGTCAAACCTCTAGAGTACAGTCGCTGCCCATCACTGCTGCCTGGTAGTGGAGATGGCATCACTCTCGGTGCTATCATCACTTTCATCTTCGTAATTTCAGCTGCCCCCTGACATCCCGAAATGCAGTTTGTCATCCATGTAATTGCTGTCTATCGGGATGTTTGGGTCAGTGCTTCCGATCTCAGGCTCTTCAAGCACCGATTCGGAGGGAGAATAGTCAACCAGAATAGCATTGTCAACACGCGCTGCTTCCGTGCTGATGACTATGGCAGGCGTTGAGTTCTCTACCTATTAGATCTGACGTTTGACTGTAGCAAGAGTATTTTTATACACCCTCTGTTGGTAGCTCTCCAGTAGTGTATGCCTGGTATTCATTAAGAATGTATACGTATCTGCAATGGCAGGCAAGGTTAACAACTTGCAACCTGTTGCAGTGCAGCAGGATACGTTCTTACCACCATCTTTCTTGTAGTTAAAGTAGTTCGAGCGATCAGGTCTGTCTGCTTTCAGCTTTGACTTGAAAGCTTTCGGAGGAATACCTTTGTTCTTTTGCCACTCCAGGAGAGCATGGTGCAATGCGGTACAGGTAACTATGATCAGTGGCAAGGGTATATGACCGTCCTTGCGATCAATCATGGAATTATAAATTCCATTACTATACTTACCACGGTTATTCAACCGATGATAAAATTTGAGGTAGATAAACATCGGAATTGGTTCTGCCAGGAAGTAAAGTGGACACTGGCCATTTGTTAGCAGCTTTCGACTCTCTCTGCATTGGATTTGGACTGTATACACCATCTTCCACATGCTCGGCAACAGGAAAAGGATACTTATTGTTTGTCAGAAGGGAATCAATGAACTCCAAACACTCTGTGTCAGATTCAAAGCGGTGGTGATCATAAAGCTTTGCTATATTGTCCCTTGTTGATTGAATAAAATGGAATTGAACCTTATCGACTTATACTCGAACCTGATACCGAATTGAGTGTGTAATATCCAATGTGGGCTGTTGCTTCAGTATACCTCTTTCAAGATCTCCTTTTTGCATGCCTCAAATACTATGGACCAAATGTTATTTTGCTGTATAGCAGTATTCCAGTACTTCTCTATTATCTGCCAGTATGGGCTTTCAGCTATTACTGTTGCAATGGATCCCCTTGCATAACTTACCATCTTCAAGTTGCTTGCACTCATAAATGGCAGTCTGTTCCATATGTAGAGCTCCAGGAGTCTGCCCATTCCAAATACAACACGTGTCATATCTGAGTGACCAAATCGATGGATGCTGTGACTGCCGAAGACGACTGATTGAGGTGTAGATACCACCTGCAGTTGAAATTGCCACTGTCTCTATCTCTGATTCCTTGCTATAGCTTGTGTTCGCAGTGGATTTGTAATGATCACACGTGCTTCTGGATTAGAGATGAGGGTAGGCTGTTTTTCAAGACCACTAAGAGAAGTGAGAGTGCTAGCAATGCTGGATCCAAGGCTGGATACAACGCCACATGTTGTGTCTGTCTGTGAAGTTCCTCCAGATGCTGTTGTGCTATGACAACTTGTACACGGTGTATTGGTTGGAGTGTTTATTGACTGTTGCTGTGTAACGGATGGGGTGGAAGTAATACGTTGAGTGATATCTGCAACGCGAGAATTGTTCAATGAAGATGAGGGGGTTGAGTTCTGACCTTGGATTGTAGAGCCTATGGAACTCCCTCCTTAAGACGAATCCTTCTTTCGAGCCAGTACTGAAACACATCTATTAGCAGGTGGAAGCTGAGAATTTTCCGAAGGCCTAAGTATTTGTTATTACCAACGATTAGCAAGACTTCAAACATTTGGTACGACCGGAGTCGTGTCAAGGCGAAGACTTTGGGAAGGCATAGTCTGATATAGATGTTCGAAATTAAGAATGTAGGAATACTTTTCTTTGCATGCATATACAACAGCAGGTGAGGTAGACTCCTATTTGAGTGACAAAAGCGGGATTGGAAAAGAATGGGAGGTACAGTGAATACCGCGCTAGACTCTAAATCACTATCGCCTGTGACATTACTCAGGGACGAAATCCCTTCAAAAGCGTTCAATTATGTGGTTAACTGCCATCAGATTAAACTCAGATTAAACTCAGAATTGATATTCACTGTTACAGCAATATCTGAAGGTCTATTTGCACTGCTTGAAGGGTGTTCATACCTTCGTGGTGCATTTATCATAGTATTGCACTCGTTCTTGGTACAATACTTCGAACTATTGATTGTGTATATCTTCAGCTTCCCTGTGGAAATTCCCATTTGGGAGAGCTAAAAGCATTGCAAAGCGAACAATGATGTATTCTCTATCATATTTCATCAGTTGCATGTACATTTTCCACTGCTAGGCATGTTGTTAGCCATGTTGGATGGTTGCACAGTTGGGACAACCTGAGAACTACTCAGTTTACTATGAGATGTACGAGGTCTGAGCGGTAAAAGTGGTGTATGATGCAAATGCAACTCCCAGCATCATAAACCTTCCTCACTGCGAGTACTAAATCTCATCTTGAGGTCCTCTTGTTCATCCGGTGCCTGGTGGTTGTTCAAGATAAAGGCTGGGCCATTTTGTGTTTGTTATCCAACAATACGCAGGATATGAATCAAAATTATCATATAGCACAAGTTGAACCAAGAAATCGAAGGAACTCAAGTATATATGTCCCTTCTTCCCGCCTACACTTCCATTCTTTTTTCCTTCCATATGAAACACAACGCTAGCATCCTGAACTATCTTGACATCACATGACTTGCACAAAACAATTTCTCTCGTTCCAAAACACACCTGATAACATACACCACTTTGTTCGTTCCCTCTGGGCTTCCTTCAGCAACATGAGACTGTATCATAATGTTAACACCTCGGATATAGATTCATTTTCAATTCAAAGCAATTGCACCAAAGGGCAGCCGTTAAGGAAACGGGAAGGCAACTGTTGGGGCAAATATGCTGACATTGGTTATAATTCGATGCCTGTCATTGGATCGGGACCGTATAATCAGATTCATCTCCGAACACATCCGTGGACTCATATGGATATACAATATTTGTGGCATCAAGGATGAGAGGGCATGGGATCTCTTCTACGATATAATCTTCTTTGATCCAGTCACCGCTCACCACTGTGCACAATTCCAGCTGATGTGGTCGCACCGCAGGAGCAGGTGTTCGCCTTTTTGGGAGTGGTGGACTGCCTTCCGCTCATATATGGAGTACATATTTGACAAAACCTACGACCAAATGAATAATTAGAGGTGGAACAATCCCTGTACCTTTGAAGATCAAGTTGATCGCTCTAATCTGCAGATATCCAGCTCGGGGAAGGTGAAATGTACCGGCCAGCATTTCTCTTGGTACGGTAGTGATCATCTCAGGGCAAAGATTGAGCCGCCAAGCTGCCGGCAGTACAAGCCAGGCAACCTTCTGGCCATTAGGCCACACATTTGGGATGAGATAATCGATGAGGATGATAATGATGAGAACTGGACAGATCCTGAAGTACTGTGCGGTAGAAGGAGCCATCCTGTCCATGTCAATGACAATGATGACGGTGAGGGTGAGAAGGACATGCAGGGCGATGAGAAAGAGACCGGGAAAGAGAAGGAAAAGAAGGTTAGGAAGGGGAAAGACAAGACAACTGAGGACAGGAAGGGGAAGGGGAAGGCAACGGAGGAAGGGAAGGGGAAGGGTAATGGGAAGGAGATTGGGAAAGGGAAAGGTATTGTTTAACAAACCCCAGGGAAAGAAAGCTTGCAGAGCAGTGAAAAGGATACAGGGAGCAAGGGGAATGGCAAGACTAAGAGACCTATCAGAGATGATATTTCTTGTGTCGTTGCTTTGCAGTTGCAGAAGAAAATATATGAGGCTGACTCAGACATGGAGTGCTAACTAGAACAGGTATATTAAGAGCTGATAGCATCACCTGCCATGACAATTTCCTCAGATCATGATACCGACTCTACCAAGGAGTCGGACAGCAAATTTGACTAAGATTCTGATATGGATATGTGCATCGAGGATGATATAGACGTACTGTACTGCATTGATTTAGACAGCGATCTGTATACAGAAAGGGATGGTAATGATGGAAAGGAGGAAGATGAAGAGGAGGAAGATGAAGAGGAGGAGAATAAGGAGGAGAAGGATGAGGAGGAGGAGGATGAGGATGAGAAGGAGGATGAGGATGAGGATAATGGTAAAGAACCTCGGACGATTGGTCAGAGAGAGATGGTAAATATATTGGCTGCCGATATAGATACCATGATAGACGATCAGCTATTTGTACTACCTGAGCAAGGTCAGGAGATGCACAAGTATACCCCATGGCAACAACCTGTACTACCTGCCCCATGGCTACAAACCCTGGAGCCTCACCCAACGACCACGAACTCGGGAGACTTATCTCCTCAGTCAGCTGGAGATTTTGAGGCTTGTGACTCTGCAAAAATCTCGCCTGGTAGCGCCAACTCTGCAAGAAGCTTAGGCATCCAGAAGTACCTCTGATGTCGATGTGGATCAGCAGCTGTTCAGCGAATCGGCAGGTGGCAACAGTCTCCCCAATGTCCCTCTTCCCGATGTCTCTCTATCTGAGGTGCACCCAGATGGCTCTGTAAGCGAGGAGTGAACCAGTCCTCTCATTGCAGAGGAGGCGATGGTTATTGCGTTCAGGTAATGATCGGGTTCTTGTCTTGTGAGTTGCCTTTGCTGTAATCTATTCATCTGAGGTACTGATTAAGGTACGTGAGGAGGTGTTCTATTTGCTTAGGGTTTTTTCTTCTTCCGACATGTTTGGATTAGGAGTTGAGTTATGGGCTTGTTCGTTTCTATTGTTCTAATCTATTTATTTCAGCCATTGATTATTACACGTGTCGCGAGGTTTGTGGATCGCTCAGGGTTTATTTTCTTTACGGATATTGTATTGGTTTTAAGTTATTCATAGTATTATAGGACATAGCGCATGCAGTATTTTTGTAACTCCTGGCCTGTAAGGAACCTCCTTGTGATGGTGTTGAAGCTCAATAAGTCTCTCAGATTAGCTGAAAGTATCGTGAGCTTACATCCACACCAGACTGCTCAGGCGTGGCACCACCTTTCGTACCTTTCTACACTGTATACTCCGCTTCTTGCGTGTTGTTGACAATATCAGAGCAGACCCCTTTCCATTGCCCTGAATATTCATGCTGAAAGAAGTTCACCTCAGACAACAGGCAACCTAAACTTATCAAATTATACCATACTCAATACCTTTAAGTTGCACGCCAGACAAATCTGACTATTCGCAGCCCGTGCTGACATGTTGAACCCACTCAGCATCGTGAATTCAACGCTAACAAAGATGCAGTCGAAGACGTGGATGCATTTCCCTATCTCAAACACCTTGCAGACATCACAGACTGGGAGTCTCAAACACCACCACCTCCTCTATTACCGATGGAAATATACTCTGGTGCTGGCTGTCCGCTGAGCGATTACATTACTCAGCCATGAGAATGCGATGCTCAGGGTTGCCTTGAGATGAACCTACAAAACAATAACTACAATTAGTTTGCGACGCGTGAAGAGTACAAATATATCCAGTATGTCATCAAGAAGAAGGGCATGAAGACGTACTATGATAACGTGTTGAAGGAAGAAAACACCACTCTGCGTCTTCCAAGCTTCAAAAATGGAGATTGTATCCAGAAGCACGTGGCTAGCATACCAGATGATTAGGCTCTCAGGGAGTGGGAACTATACACTCTCGAAGATATGAGATAGAATGACAATCACCAACACCCTATCGAATACTGGAGTCGAGATATAATCAAAAGTATGAGATAGTTGATACGGCAGCCAGTCTACGCTGAGAATCTCATTTACACCCCTCAGTATTGCTTTGACAGCAATATACCTCCGAAACACCTCTATACTAACATGCACAATGCGAACTGGTGGTTGGAGACACAGGTAAGAAGAGATATCTGAGGATAATAACGTACTAATCGACATTAAGTCAATGCTCACAGTGGGGGATACACTGGTTCCCTTGAACTTCATGTGCAACAGAACACATCTCTCGAATTTTGCTGGCGACAAGAAAGAGTGTCCTGTATATATGACAAATGGCAATCTATCTTCGATTATCCATCACACACACTCAATGCACAGTGTTGTAATGGTTGCTCTCTTGCCGATTCTGATCAAGAACTGCAATATTCCTCAGAATCAGCTGGATGAGCAGCGGCAAACAAATAGGAGAGGTGCTAAACGAGGTACTCCGGTGGGTACTCCACCCTCTCACCTTTAAACAAAATTCCAGCGCAGAGACCGGGTATTACAACGTTGTCTGTGTAGATGGCAACTTCAGATATTGCAAACCGGTTTTAGCAGGATGGATTGTAGATTGCCCTGAGTATAGCGACCTACATTATCTCAAGCGGCATGTCCTTTGTTGGATACTGGTGTCCAAAGAAAGAACTTGGAGATTATGTCCCACCTGATAAACAATACCTCCAGTGGGATCACAACCTATATAGAACGCTCAGTGATGCCAACACCAAGGGAGCTGATGCCAAACTCACATCATGCCATGTTCACCAAGGATTGAACGTGCTTCGACATATTCTCTGTATCATGAGTGACCTCCCAAAATCTGATCTCCTCCATACAATGCAGATCGGCATGCTTGATTACCTCCAGAAGTGGAATTTCCACTTCATGAAGACGCACAAACAGCTTCACAAGTACAATGCAATCTGGTTATCCATGCCTGCTTTCCACCACCTCACACCAAAACATAAGTTATTTGAGGATGTTTCTCAATGGAATAGGAAGGAGATGAAGGAAATGAGTCTGTACGTACTTGGAGTTGTAATCCAGACTCTACAAGGCGGAAGTCCCGCTTAGTATCTCATATTTATTCACACAATTGAGTGCTCACGGGTATTGTTAGAATTCTATATATATGCTGGATATAAATCTCATGTTGATATAACATTGAGCTACATGGAGAATGCCCTCCGTTGGTTTCACACCTTCAAAGATGTTTTCTTACTCGGGCGAGCCGGCAAAGAGATGAAGGCGAAAGCCAATAACCTGATAACGGAACTTGTGAAGAAGCGAAAGGTAGACGAGGAAACCAATGCTAAAACTTGGATGCAGTCCAACATGTGGCACAAAATGAATGCCTGGTGGGATTATAACAACCACGTGATAGATGTTTCCAAGGAGTTAGATGTCGACTTCAACTTTCCGAAAATCCACTTGATATCTCATTGGGTCAAACAGATTCATCAATATGGAGTCTTGGAATAGTATTCTACTGAGAGACATATACCAGTACATAAAACGAACCTCAAGGACAGTTTAGACGCCTTCAATTGCAATCTCAACTACTTGCTGCAAGTACTTACCTTTCAGTATCGCATTCTTTGCTTCGAAATTAGAGAGCTCAATTTCCAAGCCCTCGCTCAGCGTTGGGAAAACAGTGCTGCTGCCTGCAAATTCTTCTCTTCCGATTCTTATCTGGCTGCCCCCCTGAGCTCCCGCTCATATGCGAAGCCCGAATTTATGGGACCCCAAAAACCGCCATGATGGAAAGCATTCTGACAGTATGATCAAAGATTTCAAAGCATTACTCAACAATCCACAAGATGCAACATACCGCATGGCAATATACAATGGCACGTGGGAGTTTCTCAAGCATAAGAGTCGTAACAAGATGTATATATTGGATGAACAACTGCACGCAATGGAGCTCTGTATTTACCATAGTATTTAGGATCAAGTTGAGAATTTAGAAGGTGAACGCATATCTCAGATATGTCGATGCACAGAATACCAGAGCCGGCACGGACGGGACCGATAGAATGACTGGGTGAGGGTAAAGTAATACCTGGAGAGGTGTTATAGCACGTTGAATGGTCGTCTCCCATGGCAACTGCAATGACTATTCAGAATCAAGCTTCTACACGAGGACGGAGCTTTCGTTGAGTACTGGTTAGCCCTGGCACTCACCACAATACCAGAAAACCTGGGTAACTTGGATCTCATCTTGAAATTTGTACAAGTGAGAAAAACACTGGCAGTTGGGACTTTGCAAGTTTTCCTTATGGGAAACATTGTCGGCTGCATGCACGTAATTCCAGAGATAGCTACTAGTAGTAACACAGGAGACTGACAGAACGAGTGATGGATTGTCAATAGCCACATAGATCTGGCAACTTGGAATGATGGGTATAATTAGTAAAGAGAGAATTGCATTTTGCGCGCAGATAGAAGGAACGCAAGGAGAGGTTTTCGCAGCATCACCTATCGCATTGCAATCCCGATACAAGCGCGTATCCAATAAACACATTACGATGTATGTTCACAGTTGGGCACAACGTCAGAGTGTTGGTTTACAATAGGCAACCGACAAATAGAAAAGAAACGGTGAAACTATGATCGGAAGACTATATGCAATACGACATATAGTATTGATGCTGGAATGTGAGTAAGCCGCTACCGGAATGTCTCTGATGGCTTTGACGGAGTGCGTTCCCTCTGACGGAGCCATTCCGTCTGGACGGAAAATTATTTTGCCGATAAAGTATACATAAATTTAATTAATTAACAATAGCAGTGACGAATCACAGATGATTCAAAGGTCAATTGACCCCAAAGATATGTATCACTATATGAAATCCATACAGATTATTATTGCTGGGGTGATGATTCAAGATAAGTGTTTCACCTGTTGGAGTTGATTGACATGAGCAGAGTCAATTCCAGGACGATTCAGATGTCAACCTATCCTGATACACCCGTTATCAGCCTGATAGCCGTACTACTGAGAAATCGTTGAAACAGGTTTGATGAGATCAATAGCATATATACAAACCATCGATGGCAACCTATTAAGTGGCTTGAAGTCCTAATGAAGCCTTCTTTAACATTCACTATATACGTAACGTTATCAGTTCTATAATTGTTACTCTTTAATGTTTCAGTTCATGATGACCAAGTCTGTCAAAAAGTCACCAATGATAAATACATTCAATCAAGCACACCTAATGATTACTATTTTATGATCTGAACAAAAGCTCTGAAGTGCACTTGATAATTACATTCCGACGATCTGAGCAGAAGCTCTGAAGTGAACCTCACGAGTATCTTCTTACGATCTAAGTAGAAACTTTGAAGTCTACCAGATGATTGCCTTCTTCGGAACTCAGCAAAAGCTCCTAAGCACTCCTACGATATGTGGGCATCCACAAATGAAACTGCAAGCTCACTTACAGAGCATCAACATTTCACAGAAGTGCACCTATAGAGAATGATGATACGAGCATGGATGTGTACTTATGGAGATAGACTACTGACAGAAAGAGCCCAAGACGCTGATAGTGGAGCGGTAATTGCAGATCATGAAACAACTCTGAGTGGAAGGTTTAACCCCGAATATTTTAAAGTATCAAGCCCATCAATGCCAATACTCCACTGTACGATCCTCAAGGACTAATGAGCAGAGAGGTTGCATCTTTCTCACATCATTGACAAAGTACTTATATGAGATCGATACGGTGAGATGTAACGTGTTCGGGCTCTAATCGACTGCTACACGATGTGTATCATTATGACCCCGTGGCTGCTGAGGCGATTCGAGCTATAATATGAATTGGCATTAATATCTATACAGGGTATCAATGGCCAGGTGATGATGTCTGCAAGTGGTTGCCAAAAGACGAAAGTTTTTGTCAAATATTTCACGTACATGGCTCCAGTTGACGAACTGGACCTGCTGGTTGTACCTGTAGCATATGACCTGGTCTAGACATGCCATGGTTCAAGGCTAGGAATCTTGAGGTCGACTGGATGTATGATTGACTTCTAGCTCTGCAGATTCCAAGAGGCGATGCAAATACGCTGGCAGCTATCCATGTGACATTGATACCTCCACAGGCAACTGACAAGGTTTGGGTACAGGATAGTGAAGTAAATAGGTCTCCTAATATATATCTGCTTGGAGCCACCCCATTCGAGAGTCTTTGAGTTAGGGATAACATTCTCGTAATATTCGCCATACAAATTAGTGATTATACAGGATTGCTGTGAGCTTCTATGGAAGGTATCCCAAATCGAAAGAGGAGCAGCTGGAGATAGATGAGCAAGCAGGAACAGCGGCAGTAGTTAGAGCAGAAGAGTTACCAACAATACAGAGCTTGAATCACTGCTACCGTCTTACCAAGTCACGAAGATATGATTCGTGCTACCATCATACTCTATTGCAATGGGTCAGCAATACTTCTACTCCTGTGAATTTCCCCACCCTATCAGGCGATGTTGAAAACACACAGCCAATGAGTATAGATATACCTTCGGTACCTGAAATGGTGCCTACAGATAACAACAGCCATACCATATCCCTGCCAAGTATCAGGAATTCGTAGAAAGGTTTAGTAATGAAACAGTAGAGATGCTGCCACCACACCAATCAGTCGACCATGCAATTGACTCCGAGTACAAGCTGCTATATAGACATATCTATAACCTGTTGGAGATTCAGCTAAAGATCTACATTGAGACAAACCTAGCAAATAATTTCATTCAAGGATCATCATCACTGTCATTGACACCAATAATTGTTGCAAAGAAACAGGACTGCAGCTTGAGGCTCAGTAGACTACTGAGCTCTCAACATTAGTACAATCGGGAATCGATACCCTAATATATTGATCTCGGATGATGCTTGACCATGTTCGCAATAATGAGAAATAGCTGCTGAGTAGATAGCACGTATTGAGCCATGGGAGAGCTACGGAATGCAGATATCTCGAGTGCAGAATACAATCGTACTCACTCGTGAGAAGGATAACAACAGTATTCTTGCTGATATGGTGATACCAGATTATATTTTAGTTCTATCCTTTTATGTAAGAAGAACTTACTTTCAGAGTATTGCTGCAAGATTCGGAATGAAATTCAGATATAGAAGCATGAAGTCTATATGGCAATCAAAACTGTCTGATCAACAAGTAAATCGGTGAGTATAGATGTGAATCGAAATCACATTTAGTGTTCGATGAAGCATCAATCGCAAAAACAGGTGACTGACCGTTTTGGAATCTAAGAAACCACTACTTCGATGAAATCCACACCAGAAGTGCTGGAACAATAACCCATCATACAGCAGTTATCACGTGTACCTGGCAACCGAAGTGTACTTGATCTCGTCAGTGCACTTGGCTCGTAGATGTACTTGGCCGCACCTACAACATCACTCTGAAGCTCCTGAAAGGTACAAACAGACCCCGCCTACAGCCTGTTGACATGGTCTGATTATAAGATCGGCTATGAGATGCCTGTCCGAAGCCTCTCACTGACCCAGATAGTTGAATGCTATGATGACCTGCAACTAATGATCAGGACGTCCCAGATTACTGATCTATTAGCAGTCGATATCTCGGATAAACTAATCGATAACCCAATGATAACACCAGAAGCACAAAATAAGAGCTAATCAGATGTTGTCGCTAGAGCTCTGCCCTTTAAGGAGAGAATATATGTCCGTACAGACGATCCTCTACGTGATAAAGTAATCATTCTCTTTCATGGCAGTCATAAGACAGGTCACTGTAGAGCTCTTAACACTGATGAGATAGTTTCTACGGATTCTTATTGGCCTATGATGAAAGGTACATAAGGATGTATATTAGAGGCTGCGAAGTATGTCACCAAATCAGGTCTCTGCGGTATGCCCATCAAGGTGTGAACATACCACCAATGTCATATCTCTGTGAAGGTATCAGCATTGACTTCACCACAGATTTCCTGCAATCGACTGTGACCTGATACACAGAGATTTTAGTCATGTTTAATCGCTTGAAAATAATGATCAAACTGCTCTGCAGAAAGGATATCGACACACTATAGTCAGTCTAATCAGTACTCGCGATATCAAGTTGTGTGGAATACGAACTTGCTGCATTCCTCAATACACAAATAGAAAGGGTACCGCATTGGACCTTCAGCGCTGAAAGTGCGAACGCATCAAATTACATGGTAATCATGACCTTCTAGATATAGTTACTTATGAATTGGACATATCAATGAGTGAATATCCTCTCCAAATGGTATTAACTAAATAAAGCCATGACGATGATCGATTCAGGTCACTACCAATAGTGATGACTAACTGTATACCACCTACAGCTAGGCTTGGAAGGATATGGTATGTGCAAACGTACTACTTTCATGGATTCAGAAGTTGAAGGCATGGAAATCGGAGAATAGCTGCCTTGATGTACTTGGAGCGTAAGCGTCCTTGTGTACTTTCTGAGTATGATTGTATATCACACTTACGAGTTAGATACCGCAACTGAAACAAGCATTTATAAATACATATCAGTATATGATAACTGCAATCGAGGGCCTGGTGCGGACGAGACAAGTCAATCAGCCACAGTTATATTTGAAGCCAAAAGACAATGGAAAGTCGGATCCAGATGACCGATTACAAGTCAATCTGGTGTCAATTGATAAGACACAAATGATTGATACCGAGTGCAGAGGCCATCACCAATGAAGACTGCCATGAATTGAATATACAAATGCACATGAATATCGAATGTGACAAATGATACGAATCCGAGAGCTCTCAAGAGTACCTATGACTATGATAAATATATTATTTAACTATACAAGTTGACTACTACCGAAATATAAAACCGGCTACGAAAGTATTATACATCACATCAAATGACGTTCACAAATGCATTCAACGAAAGAAATTGTATATGTATAATCACACGATTTGTTGGAAGCCAATGATACCATCGGTTCAACTATTACTCAGCTAGCACTATAGACATCACTTGCTTGGATTCGGTAAACTGTAAGTCTACTTGGATATTCGTAACCATGAACTTGCAAGCCTGCAGAAATAGTAGACTTGTAGGATTCATGGTCAATTGGATATTTCCTTCTCATCTCTTCTATTTTCCATCATCTCTTCATTTCTTATGGATCTCAGCTGGATATATATGGTATCGGTACGAGTTGTACCATTGCCAAAAGAGGTGGAGTTTGACCCTGCACCAGATTCGCTGTGAGGCCACCTTGATGGCACCAATAGGTTGTAGGACTTATACAGACATACAAAGGTGAACGTATCTAATCTTGTCTTTCGTTATGTATATATATATCTTCTGCAGCCCATGAGGTCTGCATATAAAGAGGTTAATGATGTAATGGTGGTATCAGACACACTTGGACTGGTATGTACACTTGGCTCGCAGGTGTACCCTGCCTCATAGGTGCACTTGGCAGACAGGTATACTTCGCAGCCTAGGCCCGATATGGGCCCTTTATATATAGTCACCTTGCGAAGTACTTTTGCATGGTAGCGATTATTTTACTTATATTACCTTACAATTTATATCATCTTTATCACTAATTCCCATTTGCAACCGTATCTATATATATCTATCCATCTGAGGATGTATACCTGTACAGGTATAGTATTACTTGAATTCTGATGATCAAGTTGTTTGAAGTTCAGACTCAATCTGATAACTAGTTAAGCCTTGACTTGACTGGATACCAATAAGAATTTGATTTGTACTGCAGACAATATCATAGTTAATCTCACACTTATCTTACTATGCAACCATATTGTTATTAGTTGTTATGTATTGCTTTCTTGTAGCCACAGCAGTAATATTAGTTCAATTGATATGGTGATAGCAGTGCAAGTAGTAGTGTTGACAATGAACTGTCGAATGTTCATACCATTGGGAAACCGGTTCGGTGTGAGCGAACTGCATTATTGCTAAGCTATTCGCCTCAAACTCCACCATTTCAGCAAACAATTGCGAACGAAAATAGGTAAGTAAGTTCTTGTCTGATCGGCTCAATACTTGATTCATCTTGTAGCTTACATCGTGGGCAATACGATGAACCACAAATCAAGCCGATCAGACACCAACACGCTTACTTATTTGTTTTGCAGTTGTGGAATTCTGTTCAAGGTTTGAGTCAAACATTGTAACTTTGCTAAATCTCGAATTGAATCTGCTTCGAACCTCGGATCAGTTCGATTTGCCACCAACCAATCTGCTTCATTATCAATACCACTGAAGTAGGTTGGATTGAGAAGTATCAGTGTGTAAAACTGAGAGTGTCACTGCATTTTACAAGTTCAAGTAATATCCTTACTGCTTTCAGCACTTGCATGCGATAAACATTATGAAGATTAACTCAAAATGTGAAAGTTACTAAAGATTCAGATACACGACAAAGATGTTTGGCTTTCCAATCGTACATTGTTAAGGCTTGTTCTCCTGAACAAGAAGCTTACCCTCCTACATTCGGAGATTTCAGAGATCTTTATACCTCTTTCTTCTTGTTCTAATAATTACTTCTATCTATACTTTTCTCATGAGCTTCTCTACCTAAATACTCTTCACACCAATACCTATAGTTTAATAACCCACCCTTTCCTGTACTGCTAGATCTTCCTTATCTTTCAGCTACTATCTACTATTCTCAAGAATAGAATTCCAACTGACATAACTCCTTCAGACTTCTGTGGTCCACACATATCATCTCCTTTCAAGCACTTAGCCTCCAGGTGAATGGTATCCATTTGATAATGAGGGGTATCAAAGATCTTGTGAGGTATGATATAATCTCAGGTGCTTTCTTATGTACAGCTATTCAGCAGTCTTTGTATTTTCGGTGATATGAACTGGTAGAATATCGATTGAGTAATCCCCTGTCATTCCTTATCAGTGGTGTAATTGACTGCATAACAGTATCTTCTGATTTCATTGGATGTGATAACTGAAATGAGTAATATCTTGTAGACATTCAATGATGTGCAGGGATAGTACTTGTTCCATATTGATTTAGCTATGATTTAGTGATCGTAGGAGACTCTGCTTTGAGGTGAACTGATAATGTATAATCTTGTAAGATATAACACAGTGGTAGCAATGGTGATAGCAGCGATAGAAGTGATGACAGTATTAATAGATATCGAAATTGGAACAAAAACAAGCCACCAATCAAAGTACTATTTGAAGTACCTTAATAGCCATAGTTAGAGAAAGGAACAAATATAATATACCATAGATATTGATAGTAAAAAGAAATACAAATACAAGTACTTTTGATTGACATCAAGCCTTGAAAAGAAATTATTTTAAAAGATATTTGTTTATTTATTTATTTATTCATCATACAGTATGCAGTCCGAAGGCTATAGCCCATGAGGTACAAAAAATAACTCTGAACAAGACTAACAAATGCAAATCAATATAGGAAAAACGAGAAACCTCTGGCTAGGTAGTATCACTGTGCAGCCTTCAGTCACTCCTGTTCTAATGTATCGGTTAAATGAATCAGAAGTAAAGTATTCCAGATATCAAAAGAAAAGTAACAGATAAAAAAACACCTGAGAAAGAAATGAAAAGTGACTTGATCACTGTTTGTTATCTTTTTTGAAACAAAATAATATCTTTATAATATTCTTTTCGTTTCTAAAAAGAAAAACCGAAAAAAAAACCGTTTCCAACTCACTTAGAGTATGAGTAGATACTCAATATACTGTTGGAATGGGCAAATATGATTACTAAATTTGTATCACATTGTTAAAATTTAAGTCTGACTACATAATTCAATACTAGAGATATAGCTATAGTTTATCAGTACTACTAGAATCTATACTCAATTAGGTACTAACATGTAATAGTGACATGAAGATATATTTTGATAATTTAATCTTATATTGAGGTTGTGAATATTCAATTATATATTGTTACAGCTTGTTCTAGTTATTAAGAAAGTTAAATATCAACTTTTAGAGAATATAGAGGTTTTTATTTGTTTTTCTTTTGTGTAAACAAATACTTTAATATACGAATTTTACCGAAGTTGTACTATCCAACCATTTGTAAAACAACTGCTTTTCTCAGATTATACTTTAGTTATTGATTATAGGAATCTATGATTTGTAGTGTTTATGGCAAGATATTGTTGACTCGATTCGAATTCGAATGTTTGACTATATCAGATTCATTATTCAATTCACAATTTCGTACTGAACATCAAATCTAGTATTGAACAATTACCTTTTCTCAAGTACTCTGCTCAGTACAATTTAAACTTTTCAAATTAGTTTATAAAATGACAATATTAAGTGTATATGGCTTTGCACCTGGCTGAACTCCTGAAACTATGAAGTATTGTCATTCCATATCCAAAAATATACAGGGTGATTATTATTGCAATTGTATATATATATATTATATCAGATATTCAAGGATATCATGAATACAGTTGAACAAATTATTCACATCCCTGCAGCTACTCTTTACTATGTACTGACAGACTATCTTCAGTACAACTCAGTTGTTATTTATTGGAGCGTAAATATTCTACACCATGAATAATTTCAGAAAAAAGTCTTCTTTTGCAAATTGGAGATATTTTGGAGTTCTTATATTATATCCATAGACAAAAACTCTGAAATAATGTACACTGTTTAGTAGGATCAATAGAGGCTTAATAGGATATCAACTATTTGTACAGGCAAAATATATCTAAAAATCAGGGCTATAATACATGACATATTATGTATATAACATTACAACTGACACTCAATTGATTATAGTGATCATATGGTATATACTGTTGATGGTTAGTGCAGCATCCAGTGGTATCAATGCAGCATCAATAACATATTCAAATAATGATACCTGACCTGTTTGTACCTTTTGTTTGCCTTTAGACCGTATACAGGATTCACTCTCCAATTCTATTTATAATAATTGTCATTTTCATCTATTCAATGAACTGACAACAGGTTATACATATAGGTTATATCTTGATATCTGCAGCAATATTTATGAAGTAAAAATAAACAATGGAACAAATGACATTCCATTGTATATAGAAATGATATACATTTTAACTCTTATTAATTATCCTACCATTCAAGTGGTATCAATATGGTATTCAAGGGTAACAATACAATGATCACTGACCTATTTGTACCTTTTAAATGTGAATAGATTGAATATCAAATATACTCTCAATAGATATCTTCAATGATGTATACATGTATATATTTAGGGCAATATAATTGGGTTTCAATAGGGAGTCAACAGGTTATACATCCAGATAATATCTCATATTCAGAGAAAATATTCTCTATACGAATCATATTCATTATTACAGCCTTTACTATCAATGAACTGTATACCTTAAAAAAGAAATATCAAATATTCATGATTCTCAGATCAAATTATTAAGAGTATAGACATTTAAATTATGCTTATTTATATCCTGATAGGCAATAGGTTATAATTCATGTAACATCAGCTACCAACTCCAAATACAACACTACTATTAAAAAGAGTTATAGTTCCATACACCATCAACAAGCTGTAAAGATCTGATGGGAATTAAATTGTTTAAAGCATAGAAGATGATACCAAAAGTTTAAACCATACATAACACGGCAATAATCAATAGTTATAAAGACGTGCACCCTCAGACAGATGAATATGCATGGATATGGTTGCAAAAGGAATAAGTGGTGAAGAGGATGATATTAATTGTAGAGTATGTAAGTAAGTAAGTAAGAAAGTAAGAAAGTAAGTAAGATAATCGCTAGCATGCAAAAAGCACTTCGCAACGAGATTATATATGAATGTCAGTTATCCGGCATTGGCAGCCAAGTACACCTCAGAGGCCAAGTACACCTCGTCAGCCAAGTACACCTCGGCAGCCAAGTACACCTCGGCAGCCAAGTATACCTCGGCAGCCAAGTGCACTTACGAATACCAATCACCCCTTCCAGGCCAACTGTACTTACGAGAACAAGTGTACCTGACACTGCAATTTCATCATCTCCCTCTTTATTCTCTGACCTCCTGGGCTGCAAAATATATATACATAGAAAAACACAAGATAATGTACGTACATCTTCGTACGTCTATATAAGTTCCGCCACCGATCTGTACCAACACAGCAGTCTCACAGCGGATTCGGCGCATGGGAATATCCACCTCTAGTGGTAGGAGGTAAAATCTGTTCCAACGCCATTTATACAGGGCCGAGATGCATAAGAAATGAAGAGAAGAATAGAACTAGAAAGCAAGGAGAAATATCCAATTGATTCTGATTCCTCCAAGTCCAACTCCGAATCAAAGCCACTCTTTCAGCAGGTCTCTTTCCATGCCGACTCCTTCAGTAGGCTTGCAAGTCCATGGTTCTGAATATTTAAGTGGACTTCCAGTTGATCTGAATCCAAGCAATTGTTATCCTTAGTGTCTGATTGGTAATGCTCAATTCGGTGGTACTATTGTCTTCCGCCTAATCGATCGATCGATGGTATTCGATTTCTTTCATTGAATGTGTTTGTGAATGTTATCTGAGGGGTAAGACCATCATGGCCGGTAATACATCTCTGTATCAGTCAACTGGCATAATGCATATACTTCTCTTGGTCATAGCTGCTGATTTCGAGAGCTTTTCGAATTGATATTATTTCTCCAATTCCACGTCTCTATTCTTTTGTATATCCAAGCACACTGTAGACCTCATTGGTGATAGCGTCTGCTCTCGGCATTTGGCAATCTGGTTCAGATCCAGGGAAGGTTGACTGGTATTGGACTCGTTCGGCTCTTGATTGCAGTCATATATGGATATCTATGTGTATCTGCTCGTTCGAGTTGCGGTATCTCTCCTGTAAGTGTGTCATAATATCGTACTCACAAGGTAACCAAGTATGCTTCCGTTCCAGGTATATCAAGGCATCCATTATCCGATTCCTATACCTTTGACATCCTAATACACGAAAGTAGTGGGTTTGCACACGCCATACCCTTCCGAGTATATCACTCTGTAGCGATGTCAATCGATTATTATCATAGCTTTATTCAGTCAAGGCCAATTGCAGTACATATTCGTTCATTGATATATCTAATTCATACACATTCTGTACTAGATCATAGATACCATGTAATTTGGTGTGTTCACGCATAGCTCTGAAGATCCAATGTGATAGCCTTCTCATATATCCATTAAGGATTACAGCCAGTTCATATTCGTGCAGCGTGACATCTCAATTGCTGATTTGCTGGCTCTGGTCAGTCGATATCTTTTCAACAGGGCAGGTAGGTCGCCATCAATGTCAATCGATCAATGATTACTAGGATCTCCGTGTATCTGGATACGGTCGATTCTGGCAAATCTGTGACGAAGTCTATGATGATGCCATCCCAGGATTGGGACGGTAGTAAGGACCAGCATCGTAAACAGGGATTTCTCATTCACATCCAGACCTCTTGGTGCACTTGAAGGTAATCTTGTTGGCTTGTTTCTCAGCCGTGATCATACTTCCTTATGTAGGTGTCTATCATAGGCCCATAGAAATCCCTAGGGACTAACTCAGTAGTTTAAAGCTCTCCAAAGTGATCGGACTCAGGAATGTCACAAAAGACACTTATCACTTTACCGCAGAGAGCATCTCTGCAGGGATATATATTCTCCCCTCATAGGTCAGAGCTTCAGCAACGACACTCTATTGGTTCTTGTCTTCGGTTTTGGCTTGGGCTTTGGCTGTAGCCATTGGATTATCGAAGTCAGGGTTGTCAAGAGTCATCCGACTGGCATCTCGTAGCCGATCTCATAATCAGGCCATTCCGACAGGCCATCAACAGGATTCTTTGTTCCTTCCAGGTGCTCAATAGTGAAGTCGTAGGCTGATAAGAACCCATTGACTTCCAGAGCACCTGAGAGTCTAGTACACTCACGAGGCCAGATGCACTCATGAGGCCAGATTTACCTGCAAGTCAAGTGTACTCACGACACCATGTATATCTGTCTGCCAAGTATACTTACGAGGCCAGGTACACATACGAGGTCATGTGCACTTGATATCTACTGCGTGATGGGTTATCGTTCCACCACTTCTGATACGGATTTCGTTGTAGTAGTGGTTTCTCGGATTTTGGTACGGCCATTCCGCTGTTTTTGAGGTCAGTATTGTGTTGACTACTAGATGTGGCCGGCGAATGCGGTGTTCATTCTAACTGATTCCGATCGATTTTGTTGTTCATCAGAAGGTTTCGATTGCTATTGATGCTTTGTTCTTCTATATCTGCATTCGATTGCGAATCTTGCAGTAACACTATTAAAGTAAGTGTTTCTTAAAGAAAAAGATAGAGCCTCAAACGTAACTTTGGGTATCACCATCCATTCAAGTATACTAATCGTCATCCCATTTGGCCATTTGTTTCCAGCCATTTGATTCAGAATGTGCAATTTGTACTCATTCCACCTGTATTCAGTGGGTTCTCCTGTGATTCTGTAAGCTTTATTGAATTTTCATTACTGACCTCTACGATAGTTGATTCAAGGTGAAGTTCCACATGAATGTCATCTCTCATTCTGCACCTTATAAGTCTTTCCTAAAATCGCATATTCGTGATCCGAAATGTATCATATCAAAATCAAAATCTAAGATTTGGCCAATCTGGCCAAAGGTTTCTCCAAAACCCTTATTGATCTGACCACCCAGGCATGAATCAGTTACTTAATTAACCTGTCCTCCCAGCACCGCATCAGTCAGTGATCTGGCCATCTCGGCACGAAATACAAAGTCAATTATTCGGCCATTCCGTTCCGCATTCATGTATCGCTGGCAAGTCTGCATTGCGGGATATCACCCGTTAATATGGCATCGATATTTAGTCAATCGTCATTTCTCTGATGGCACAATGAATGCAACTGTCGTTCCTGATATGCGATTGGACTATCGGTATATATCAATTATTTCCGCTGTATTGGTCAGTATATCTTATACAATGCCATTTCTGCTCCACTGGTCTTTTGACCTTCACTTGCAGACATGATATCGGTGCCATTGAGGTCCAAGGTTGCAATAAATGCTGGTTTGTCCAGTACGCTGAGTGGTCTTCACAGCTTGGATATCATGAGCCACCACCGCCGGTAGTCTTTCCACCGGATGTTGCCTCGGTACCCAAGTAGACGTCCATTCCATCCTGGAACAACACGAAATAGGGGTCCATCCCGCCTAGGGATGCAATCAAGTAGAAGTCTGTTCTGCTTATGAATTAGAGGAAAGAGAGGTCCATCCCGCCTAGAAATAAGATGATACTGTTTATATGCGAAGGATTGCTCGTTGTCGATTGAGAATTGATTTTCTCCCAACTCGGATCACTGCCATGATGAGAACAATAAGCATTGTACAGTCGATAGTATTAATTGCCTCATATGGTATCTCCGGTTTCTTAAACGATGATCGATAACTCGATTGAATCTCACCAAGTAGTAATCATGATTGTAGTTATGATCAGGTATCGATCAATATGTTTGTGAATGATATGAGTAGAATCCAACTTCTTTGCTCATCCATCATGTAGAGTCGCATAATGGAGTATCGGCTTTAATTCTGCCCATCGGTAGTCTTTCTCCGTAAATACACTTCCGTACTCATGTAATCATTCTCCATAGATACACTTCAGAGCTTCCGCTCAGATTGTAGGGAGGTAATCATCAAGTGCGCTTCAGAGCTTCCGCTCAGATCAGAGAAGATAATCGTCAAGTATACTTTATCGAATGCATTAATCGTGGGTAATTTCGCACCAGACTCGATCGTCAATGAACCGACACGTTCAGGGATGACTGTTGTAAAATGATGAATTGATGTGTATCAAAGTCGATCAAGACTTGGCTAATACTGGAGCTGCTCAATGGATCGCCATCGATCATCCATAGGTATGTGATTGATTTCATCGAATATATTTCAAGGTCTTTTCAGCAGTGGCCCTAAGTACTGGTGACATGTTTCTCGGTATCAATTGACCTCCGAATTATCTCTGATTCATCACTTCTATCATCAATCAACTTAATTTAGGTGTAAATATCAAGCTTCAATACTTATAGGTTGTGAGTGCATATGTGTGAACATATAACGATCACGGTCGGTGATAGGACTCTTCAAATCAATTGTCCTCTGAATTGCCTCAGAATGATCTCTGCAGTAGTCAATTGACTTCATATAGAAATACTCATCCTGATCTATTGATCTAGTAGTGATACTCAGTGTAGGTCATGAATGGAGATATTTTGAATTCTCAGAAGTACCTATTGTAGTGGTGACTCGGATATGTCTATTCGAGATTGATTGACATCTAAATCATCTCGGAATCATACCTACTGCTCTGAATCTACTCAATAGGATGATTACTTATATTGTATCGACAATCTAGCAATAGTTTTTGGTATAGATCTGATGCATCGAAAAAATAAAGAAATCATGAAATCCCATGAGCGAAACATATCTGGTGACTGAAAAGTAATCATAGTATAAAGACGTATGCCCTCATATGGATAGATATGCATAGATACGGTTGCAAATGGAATAAATGATAAAGAGGAAGATATCAATTGTAGAGTATGTAAGTAAGTAAGTAAGAAAGTAAGTAAGTAAGTAAGATAATTGTAGCATGCAAAAATCACTTTGCGAGGTGATTATATATGAAGGGCGGTTACCTGGTCTCGGCAGCCAAGTTGACTTCGGCAGCCAAGTGTACTTACAAAGGCCTAGCATACCTGTGAAGCCAAGTGCACTTACAAGGCCAAGCACACCTGACATTGCCATTACAATAGTAAATTGCTGAGTTGATTGGTATAGGTGAGTTTATTAATCAACTGATAGAATTTGTATTTGAAAAACTCTGCAGTACTAATTTGCTAATTCTCGCATATTGTTGAAAATTTGAAGCAGGTTTATGATGTGAACACCAACTTAATTCTATTAAAATAATTTTCATAACCCTTTTATGAAGCAATCACTGACTTATAATCTATACTAAATAACTTCAATAATATAATTTTCCTAGTTCTTTTTTTTTTTTTTGCTGATTCTACTTATGTAAATGCTTTGGTTACTCATCACAAAGTATTTCTCATCTGTTATCCCTTTACCAAACATCATATAATTTGGAGTGTAATTCTTACATTCTTGCTTAACTCTTAACAATTCTATTCTTGTCAATCTTATCGGGGATAATAATTCTTTCACACAATATAATGATACTATTGTGAATACAAAGCTTATAGTAAGTCAATTTCTGATCCTTCTTATTGCCATGTATTACCTCAATTCCTGTTCATTCAATCTTTGAAATTCTACTTTCTTAGGACAGTTATCTGTATATACCATAGTTCTCAAAATGGCCTAAATTTTTATATTCACTCTAATTCAAATACCTATTAACATTCTCTGAGAATGTAATATATATATGATGTGAGAAGCAGAATGCAGACCATAATAGCATGAATCCAATATTAATCTATAGCCAATAAATATTCCCAACAATATCACATCAATTACAAATGAAAAAGCTATGCATTACACTAAGCAACTGCTCACACAGGATGACAAGTATCACATAACAGCAGTAATACCATCAACTATAATATAGCAAAAGCCACAGCAGCAATCTTAGTATCAATAGTAATAGCAACAACAGTACTAGCAGTAGCTGTCGAGTCATCAAATCTGTTCCTGCAAAGGTAATAGGTTTGAATAGTTGTTTAGAACTTTAGAAGTATAGCCAGCTCATCTGTAGGACAATTTCTATCATTTATTAAAATCATATCAAAGTACCAACTATTGGAATAGATGAAATATACTTTCGGAGTGGACTGTACCTGTGAAAAGAATAAACATTCACCCAGCACAGTACATTAGTTCAGACAGACATATTCTTCATCAGCAGCTACAGAAATATTGTGGATGTAAGAGAAAACATTCTCGTTATATTCTGTCTAATCCTTTCAACTCATAATTAGGATATAATTCTCACATCCATACTGTTTTTCTTTGGTGAACATTGGCAGTTCTATGTTGGAGAATTTCCCTTGCATATGTGCTGAAGTTGATGGATGGTATTTCTCCAGAGATAGTTGCTTTGAATATTTAAAATTCAGAAATAATCATAAATTACATTTCGATCCACACTCAGCTGTAACAGATTATGATGTCTAGAATTATTCAAGTAGATTGGAGATATTATAGAAACGAATTATAGTTATATATCACTTGTGAGTACTAGCTGATATGTATATTGCAAGTATTGAACACTCTTCAAGTATCATTTCTTTAAAATCAGAAAGGAAAGTTTTAATCAAATCCAATAGCTAAATGAAGTTATAGATTTCTATATCCATAAATCAAATAGTGAATGATTCCATCTAAAAAATATAGATAGATCTCAGTTACAAACCACTGTCTATACAAGTAGTAGCATTAAGAAAATAGAAAGGAAACCAAGTATTTTTTTAAATGTTAAAATCTGTTCCATTTGGATTAACGTTATATACCTTTTGCAGGACAGAGTCAACTATAGATAATATAATCCAGTCTGCCAATTTCTTTGTTTTGACTATAGAAGATGATAGTATTACCTCTAGTATTGAAGCAACTTCCTTTAGCTTCTTTCTCTTTATCTTGCTGGATGCGTGCTTAATAGTATTGTTTCGGAATATTCATCTATATTAAGAGGAACCACATTGTTTCAATTTGTTGCACTTGGATTTTGCCTTTAATAATGATTTAAGATTGCCTTTAGGAACCTCATACTCACTCTTATTGATGGGAGTTGATTCCTTCTTCTCTGTTCTGCATTTCTGTAAGTCCATACTATTTCGCTATCTGTATTTATTTTTACATTCATTATCTTGTTCTGCATATCTTTCTGTTGTTTGTTATCATTTTAATATCTGTTGTACTTATGTATACCATGATGACTCTTATAAACCTCAGGCTGATACTCTTCATGGACTGGATCAATCTACAGTATCAACACTTGCAATTCTGAATTATCGCTTGTGAAGGTCTGTTGAAAGGATTTCTAGCCAGACAATTCCTGTAAAGTTAATTTTAAGGTTGAAGATTTTCAGTTTGATCAATTAGTTCTCAATATTCCCAGTGTATTTATATTCATCAATATTTCAGTGGTTTGGTTTATCTACTGCTTAGGGATGCACTTATCCTCCATATTACCGAGGACTACAGGATAGATATTAAACTTATAGAGTATCTTCATCTGTTTATTGCAGTTGTAGTAGCAGAACAATGCTTTATTTATCATAATGATATCAACCCATATAAATCAATTTTTATTACTTTGGAAGTCCATTTTGTTTCACAGTAGATATGTTTCAATTATTGAGATGTATTATAAGTATGATTCTTTAGTAGTGTGAATATCTCTCTGACAAACAGATAGCAGATTGATTATGACATTCTGCTGGTATATTTGAGAGATGCTGTAGTTTTGGATAGAAGGAGTAGAGGTGAAGCTCGATAATCTGTACCTCAGGAAGGGGAAAAGGTGACCATTCTTGGATGAACCTTGTCTTCCATCATACCTTCGGCATGAGTTTATTAGTCGTCACAATACTTGGAGCTATCAATTCAATGATTACAATTGGAACAACCTGCGCTGCAAATACATGAGCTTGAACTGGAGTCAGAGTTTTCTTGAAGACTATTTGTACAATTATTTCAAACTTCTGAGAAAGATGTAATTGTTACACCTCTCAGATTGTATATCACCAGATACCCTGGAAACAGTGTTATCTACAATAACTTGATCGATAACTTGATCATGATGGCATAAGCACTATTCCTGTATATTATCGATTATCCATAATGTAACAGTCGTTCCGTTGCTATAATCCACAAAATCATATTAGTACTCATATAGTCAACTACACCATTGATAAGGAATCGATGGTTATTACTGGGTTGATAATCTGTCAACTCATGCTATCAAAAGGAGAAAGAGAGCTGAATAGCTCTTGATATGAATGCAGATGAGTTTGCATCATGGCTGAAGAGGCCATTGATGATTATGTATATGCAGACTGCTTACAACGTCATTCCTTATACTCAAATAAATACCATTTGCCACAAGACTAATAGGTCAAAAGGATACATTCGATCCAGATCATAGTAGTTTGAAAGACTGATGTCAATAGAAATTGTATACATCCATGTAGGAGATCCTAGCAGAAGGGTACAGAAGGTCCTGATAAGTAGTGGAAGGTGGATTGTCTAAGGAAGGATTTTGTTATGCATAGTGATTGGGTAGAAGCACTCATGAGAAAAGTGTAGATAGAAGTAATTGGTAGAGTGAGAGGATAGAGGTATGGATAAGGAAAAGACTTCCACCGATGTAGTCACAATACCTGCCTACACAAGCGAATTTTGCAGTGGATTCATTGGAAGTACAGATAGCTGGCAACCATACTAATAAATCTATTTGCAGCAATGCTTGGGGTTGTTGGTACAACTGGAAGCGAGGTCATTCCGATTTGCAACTACATATCATAATTATGTATCTATTCACTTTGTCTATGGATAACTCAAGATCACTTAAGATCTAGATCATAAATATTCAATTGATGTAATTTATTTGCAAATTATATACCATTGTGTATGTACCTTGCAAGGTTGTTACAACAACTATACATTGGTAGTAAATCTACCATCACTATCTTTCTATCCAGTATAATTTCAATATATATACATTTTGTAGATAATTCAAGTTAACATGCTGACTTAACATGTTAATGTGATGTCACTCTGCATTTTTACATTGTCAAAGAATGTTCTTATATCTGCCTCTTTAAATCATTAATAAACTAATCTCATAACTTTGAAAGATATCCTTGGAGTATAGATATAACACATGCAAATAATAACTAGTATCTATTTCGCAAACTCAAGAACAACTTGTAAAATTGTCCAAACAACTATTTGCATTGCTGAAACCTTTTTCCCCCACCTGAAAGCTCCTTATTCAACTTCTCCCCTATTACATAATAAATGTTATACCATATTTTCAAAACAAATAAATGTTGACAATCCAGACAGATTTAGTCTTGTATGAAGTGGATAGAACCTTGGGTATAATATGAACAGAACTGCTGAAAAAGTCTGCAGCCAATACCTAGTAGGCATTCCCTCCCAATACTGGAATACCTCTGACCCTAGAACAAATAGCATCTGTCAATTCTCCATGGAATTGTTTCATCACCAATCAAATGCTAAATATATTATGTTACTTGGAAATTGGAGTTTTCAAACAGGAAGTAATTTATCTGATATGTATCCTTGCATTGCTTTATAAGGAGGTTCAGATGATCTCTGACATTGTCAGGCTATCATCACACATATTCAATCAATTCTCAGTGCTTCCGTTAACTATTGTATTTCTCCAGTACTCCAGATTTTCTGATATGTCAATTGGCCATTGAATTCTTTCATAGAAATCTCAATAGTACAGAATTCAGTGATCAGACATATGTGTAGGTTATCGATGTTGATGTATATCTTTGAGGCTTTCAGACCTGATCACTTCAAGGTGATTAGACAAGTCTGAAGAATATTGTCTTGGCTATACGAATTGCAAATATCATTGAATACATATACTCCCTTCTCCATTGAGCCAAATAATATCTGTTGCTTGACCTCTAAACCCTCCATACTGGTTCTATCACTGATAGCAGTCTGATAGCTCTCATTCAGATTGTGTGGACAATTAATAACGTTGCTGAAAGTATTTGAGTTGAGGTTTATCCGCTTACTGCAAACACATCTCAGTAGAGATAATTATTGACCAACTGCAAATAGATATCTCCGGTCTTATGAAAGGTCCAAAATTCTTCTTTGATTTGAGTTTTGTTACTCACTTCATCAACCTCAGTAGATCACTGATGCAATCCTCTAAATCACACGATATATCACTAGAGGAATGTCATTAGATCAAGTAATTAAAAGTTAAATGATAATTTCTGCTCTAGGTGGTCAACTACATCTGACTTTATCCAATTGTTTGAACCATTGAGTTGACTTTTTTGTTTGTTGACAGAGCAATATCGGTAATTGGCCATATTTGTATCTCGCTTCTAATTGAGCATCATCTGCCACTCTTTCGATTATACAGTAGTTTTCTTGTTCGTTCGATAATGCAGGAAGATATGTTTGAAGTTCAGATCACAATAAAGAGCATCATTCATGAGATTTAAGGTATTCTCATTGTGGGAAGGATATCGGCCGTGGTGTTTACACTCAAGTAGTACTTGAGTGCATTCGATAGCATATTCAAAAGTTGGTTTTTGTGAGGTGTATAGTTATTATAGGGCATTGATGATCACTGCGAGCAGACTGCAAATCATTGTTCTAAGTTTCATTTCAGTTTACAGACTAACCTCATATTATGATTTCTTGGATTTCGTTATTATCAAGTATACCAGTATGAACTTGAATAACTATAGCTTGTTGTATTTTGCGAGTGATTTGAACTTCTTCATGAGGTATTGGTGCAATCCCAGAAGATATTTGTACATGTTCAACTGCCTTGTTTGAAGGAGGACTGGTATTGGAAGATCACTAACCATTGAACCAGTATTCCATAATGGATAGTCACCTGAATTGATATCACACTCTCTAGGTATAGAAGAAGTCTTAACGGAGTCGTAGGTAATAGGTATGACAACTGGTAGTGTTGATGAATCGATATCACTCAAGCTTTCAATAGGTTGGTAAACTCTGACTTAGATTGTATCATGAGGATTGTGGGTGATTACTAGAGTATCTGACATATCATATAAGGTTACTCAGACAATAGTGTTTAATACTCGATATACGTTATGATCACGGAGTACCACCAGTGTGTTGATATACCTGCCCCATTACTTCTTTTCAGCTTCACACCAAGGACATATCACACAATCCATATTTATGATTCTACAGTAGCGTATACTCTGGATAGTGAGCAATTCATCCAGACAGAGACATATGATATTGCTGGTAAAGACAGTTGATAGAGTAAGTAGTAAAATGATAATATTGCGAGTTGGTCAGAGGCTGCAGCAAGGAGTCAAGGACACTCTGCATCAGAAGTCAATTATGGGCTCATTGTGCGGACTTTTGTGGAGTGAACATATTGTGTAATTTCAATCACTGTGGCAGAAATACTACCAGAACAATATAGGGAGTGGTTGGTTTCATCTGTATGGTACTAGAGAGATAACCAATGGTCACATATATGGACAATACCTTGCTATTGCGAAGAAATTTGTGAGATGTATCGAATCAGAAAAGAAGGTTAGAGGAATAATTGTTTCGCCTTCTGGAAGTTAATTCTAAGCATTGTCAGGACAATAATATTGATTTTCCATATAATGAAGATATCAGAGTTTTCCAACTCCAGACTGCAGTGTGTATCTCGTTGAATAGATAATACCTGTCGCTGTTGAAATAATACTTAGTAACATATACTAGATTCTTCTGTTTTACGTTTTGACACCAAAGTTATTTGGAGTGTAATATGATATCTTGTGAGTAAAACAGAATCGGCATAGGATGGCTCTTAATACATATGATGTTTGTTATATGCTTTATCCTTGGTGAATTATCAAGGCCATCAGATAATAGGTCGAGTATCTGATGAGATATGTGTATCGACTGTAGATATTGTTTGATCAACCATTGGAGTTCCATCTCTCCCTTTATCAGAAGATCAATCAGATCCAATATCTCTCCAGGTATAGTCAATATCTCTCGAAGGCAAAACTCAGTAGCATCGGAAAACAGATATCAAAGATTGATATGACCATGTGTGGGGATATCTTCAGTCTTGGTGGAAACGTACTGCAGTGGCAGATCCAGATTTGTGAATGTATGTGTTACTGATAAAGATTCTGCAGGTAACAAAGGACCTGGTGATGGTGTATGTTGGTGAGCCTGTGTATCTAATATGCGGTTATAGTTCCGAAAGAAAGGAGATAGTATTCGATTATCCTCTTCACTCAGGCATCTCTCAATATTTCTCTTTCACTTTTTTTCTAGATCGCTATACTCAGATGTGATCTGTAGATAATGTTCAAAGATGGTGGTATTATTGCATCGCATACTTGGAGATGATAGTTCTCCAATTATATAGTCCACAAGGTATCAGATTTCATATACTTGCCACAGAACTTTCAAATAAACATGTTGATATTTCGCATTGTAGTTGATACTATTGTTAACTTTAGAAGTTGTTAATACAATATTCAAAGGAGTTAGGAGTTAATACCTGATAATCGATTGTGAAATAATCTGTTTATTGAAAATGCTAACATTGATAGATAGAAAGCTGTACTTGAGCAGGAAATCATTGAGTCGATGAGTATGAAGGGAAATATCTGAATCTCTGGGAGTCGTTTATAGTTGCCCTGGTAACAGAAGTTGTTTCAGGTCTTGAAACAAAAAAGTGATTATGTACTCTATACATATCCATCTATCATCCTGACCTCTCACCTCCTCAAATAATAGGACTCCGATGACAATATAGCAACAGGCAAAATACTCACCACCTTCAAGAAGATTGCAGCAACTCCCAGTGATGTAACAATATCAATACAAATCGAGTGGATGTCAGAGAATATCTGCATTCGCCGGCAGAAGTCTTTGGAGGGTATACAGGAGAGAAGTACTCATGCAGGTGGGTCAAAGTGGTACTAACAATGTTTCAAGTTGTCTTCTCGTTGCAAGCATTGATCCAATTTGTAGTTTTCATCACTAGTTATATATATTTGTCAGCTTATTGCTGGCATATTGGATCCTACTAACTGGGTTAGTATCCTCTGGAGTCAGCAGTGCTATTCTCAATGTATGGATGGAGTTCATAAAAGTAGCTCATTTGATTTTCTGATTTTAACATATGGTTCGTTAATATATTTAATAAAAAGTCTATATAACAGTACCACAAGCTGTTGTAGCAATCCTGGAGGTTGCTGTCAAGTCGTAAATAATAATATACCAGTATGAATAAGATGCAGTGTTTGTAGCTAAATCAAAAGGTATTCCAACTAGTAAAACAATATATAGAGTCATTACAACAATGTAAATCAATTAGTATATATATTCAGCTGATTTCGACATCTTAGGAGAAAGGTAGGGGTTTAAACAGTGAGTTATATGTTGTTCGTTATTATTGGTTTTGATGAAGGAAGGTATCTAACCATCAATTGACATCAACCTCATACAAGAACACCTATTTGTATTCACTCTTTACGATGTGAACAGTGGTTCCAACAACATAGAAGGTATAAGTGAACTAGTTGAAGTGTGTTTAACACATTGCAACATTTTCATACGGTCAACTGGATATTTATGTGACGATTGTCTGGATTTACATATTCATCTCAACGTGACCAAATAGTGTACCGCTCCAATATTAACCTTCTTCTGTGAGATACTATTGATATATGAGGGCAGTACCTGCAGGTACTCACCTGTATTTATTTATCTTTCTTAACCTTCACTTCTTATCTTGCTGGCAATAACTACCATCTCTGAATTCTATTACTTGACAGCCCATGCTTAAGCTAATTGTACCTTTAGCATATCGACTCAATAATGTGAACAGTTATTTGGACAACATCCTATTACATCTCTTTTGTGTACATCTGTATAATTAATCCATCACTAATCATTTTTAGATCAATTCTTAAAATACTTTCGCCCACCCTACTCATATACAATGTAAGTTAATCCATTCTATACACACTGATAAGTATTAATAAATAACTAATCATCATCAGATCAACTCCTCAAGTTGTCAGGTCAATGATTAGAAAGCAGGAACCATCTACAGATAGCTACAAGGCAACACTGAAAACGAACAAAGTAAGCTCTAAGGCTTTATAGATGCTACATACCCATATTGTATTCCTGACTAGGCACTGTGATGTCGAACTTGAAAGTCGTGAAATGTTGGCTTGGAATTGAGCAGGAGATTATCCATTTGGATACGTAGACTTCGAAATAATTCAACCAATCTTCACAGGTGTTTGTAGTATTGATAATGAATCGGATCGGTTCGGGTTCAATCAGGAATTTGTTGGATTTAGTCCCTTTGTCACAAACTGATTTGTGAACCATTAAATGTCCAACCAAAATAAGTAAGCGAGTTCGTGTCCGATTGCCTCGAATATTAGCGCGTTCAAAAGAGCTTGATCCCAGCTATATTTGGCGTCCGAAATCGCATCATTCGGACAAGAACTCGCTTACTTATTTTTGTTCGAAATTGTAGGCCAAAATAGTGCGGTTTGAGGCGAATGGCTTGGCAAGGATCCGCTCCGCTCGAACCAGACCGGTTTGTCAATGGTATGAATCCCGGTCGGTTCATTGCCAAGACTGGTTATTTTCACAATGTGAAGTGACAATTGAGAAATATCATTGGTAACTAGTATGGAGGACTTGCTGGGGAGATATCAGAGATACATTATGGACATCCAAGAATTTCGCCAGTCTGTTCTGACCTGCTACGTGCACCGGGAACTTGCTGGTTTGATACAACTTACTCTGACAAATCAAGTCAGATATGGAGATTTCCACTAACAATACCGAGGCTTAGTGTTGGCAACAATCTGCCAAGTATCCGTACCATTGACGAACCGGTTCAGTTCGAGCGAAGCAGTTCCTTGCCAAGCCATTCCTCTCAAACCCCACCATTTCGGCCTACAACTGCGAACAACAATAAGTAAACGAGTTCGTGTCCGATCTGCTCGTTTTTCAGTACATCTTGTAGCTAACGTCTCCCGCTACAAGATACACTACAAAACGAGCCAATCGGACAAGCACTCACTTACCTATTGTCGTTCGATGATATATGGTTCGGGAACTGGTTTCTGACAAACCTCAAAACTTTGCCCAAACCTCGGATCGAATCCCTGTTGAACTCTGCCTTGGTTCGATCCACAACGAACCGATCCGCTTCGTTGCCAACACTACCAAGACTTCAACTACTGGCAATGTCCCAATGACCTTATGAGTTGCCCACATACTTCCTGCCTACAGTACTATCAGAATTTGTTTCAGAATTCTCTTTTACGAGTGAGACCTCACAGTTGGCAATTCTGGAGTCACAATCGATATTGGCATAGCTGTATTTGTGGTTCAGTGTCAGCATGTGAAAATTAACTTCCATTGGTATCAGGAACTACGATGGAGAGTCACGCAACATGCTGACATGATATTCAATACCCAATAGGGTGTGTTTCTTTCAAGTTGCCAAAGCAATCCAGCTTGTCGACCACAATCATTCAATAGAGCCCTTGCAAATCGTATTGAACAAATCAAATGTCCTAGTACTCTAGGCTATTATGTGAGTATTACTAGATTATCAGAGATAATAGCATCAATAAGACAAACAAGGTACAAAATGGCAATACGAGTAAATAACAACTCTGCTCATCAGTAGCACAACATCATGTATCTCCAATTGGTCCGTATCGTGAGACTACAAGATAATGTTGCCGTCACAGCCTCCAAAGTTCACAGTTCCTGCCACAACAAAAGATTTCATTAATCAGATTGACAAACCTGAACCCTACCAAGTGGTATGGCAACTTCGGAGGTTGTTTAGGTGACTCGAAATGTAGTTTCATGCATGACAGCCTCATCAATCTACAGATAAGAATGAAAAGATTTCAAAGGTTGTCTGTTTTCCACACAAAGTATATTACAGTCAGAAATGGCACCTCAGCGGCTTACTGGGGAGAAAGGACTGTATATTTGACTGTGCCACATCAAACGCTCCTACTATCAGTATCGAGTAACCAATTACTTCTCCGAATACATTTGTGAAGATATTGAATATATAGAATAGATAAACATTACAGAATTGGACGAACATGAGGATAACAAACCCGAAAGTAGTTATTTAGACTGTGGGCTTTGTATTTTAGGTAATCCTTTGAATCTGGACTGTCACCCTTCATATATAATGACCTCGTGAAGTAGTTTTTGCATGCAAGCAATTATCTTACTTACATACTGTACAATTGATATCAACCCCTCCATCACGTATTCTGTTTACAACCATATCTAGACTTGTCCATCCTTACACTATAATCACTTTTCAGTTACCAGATGCACTTTGCTTACAGGATTTTGTGATCTTTTTACTTTTTCAACACTTTGCGACACCTATGCAAAAACTGACGACTAGTCAATTACATCCAATTGCTGCTTAATGCCTCCCAATAAGTCTATCAGAGGTCAATTGTATGCCATTGACAATTGTGAGAGCAAGGAAACTCCACAGGTATTGGTGATAAGCAGCCAACAGGCTCCATTCGAAGATATCACCACAATCGAAGATAACCACGATGCCGACAACAGAAATCCGAATCCCAACGATGGCACTCTCAATCCTGATATAGGAAACACATGTGTCAGAGATGATGACGATGATAATGACCTCTCATCGATGATCACCAATGATGATCAGCGTGACATGGTCACCCAGAACCGATTGATTCTGGAGTTCCTTTTCAAACAACAAGCTGAAATGCGAGTCGAACGATAGGCCGAAGGCGAAACAAGAGCAGCCGAGTGAGCAGAATTGGTCAGAGATAGAGAAGCAGCTTGGAAACGAGAGGCTGTCAGACTATGGGCAGTGGAGATGGAAAGCTGCAAATCTGAAATGTCTAGGATGGTGAAATCCAAGCGATACTATGGAGGCACCCTCAAATCAGGTAACTTCATCAGTGTCCTCGATGGAAACTTCGACTCACACCAACATCATTTTCGAAATGGTGTATCGGATCAAGTCAAGTACGCCTTAAACCTAGTCAGTAGCTGGAGTGGCCATAAGGATCCTTCGCATCGAAAAATAAAAATGCAGGACCTAGTATCTTGAGGCCAACAATTACTGAATTCGAACCACCCTGCCATAAAGAATTTCAATCTCTTCATTGAGCATCTCCAAATGACGTATGGTGACCCAGACTGCATGCTGAATGCAGTCATACAGATATATCGAAAGTTCGACTATGAGTTTCATGAACAGAACAACAATTGTAGGTATGAGTCAATTGGATCGGTACCTTGTGGTGGGAAGCTGAATCAGGCGAAGAACAGGACCCTAAGAGGTTATACAAAATGGTCTGAATGGGCATGAAGCCTGAACTACAAGTATGAGTTACACTCTTGATGACAAATAGGAAGTTCAAAAACATCAACATACTGTTCGACTGAGCAGCAGCCGCAGAGTTCCAAACTGGACCGCAAAGGACAAGTGGGAGACAACAATATCAATACAAGCAGCCTATCAGCAGTAATAGCAGCAACGAGAAATCATTCCATGACAGGTACAAACCAACCGACACGAATCGTAGTTCTAGACTATCAACCTCTGAATTCGCCGAGACAATTCCATTGCAAAGACCACCGTCGGCAGGGATGGTGGCACACGTAATGACTTACCCAGGGCACCATAGATCTCGAAGGAGGTTCTCGACGATCACCTTGCCAATAAGATGTGTATCCACTGCAACAGCAACAACTTGATGCTTGCGTGTTCACAATATAGTCGTGCCAACTTTCCGGACAGACTGATTCCCAGCAGCAGCCCCCCCAACGGTCTGGTGGCAGCAGCCACCAAGTCAGACTACAACGGTTGTTTGATATCCAGCAGGTAACAAACCAGTCTACCTCTCCCAGTACCTGGCTCGGTGAGAGAGGGTGGAAGAGATAGAGCTGGAGTTGGAGAGGTTGGGAGCGCAGGCACTCATGGTGATGTTGGACGGAGTGCAGATATACTGAATATCATTAAAATCAGGAGTTATTTTGGAGAGCCCAAGGGCTCACATATTGAGTCAGTATCTGTGCGGCACTCAGTGGACTGATGCGATACATATTGTATAAGAAGTACTTGTGCGAGATGTTCACGAAGAAATGCAGCTCGTATGGGCTCTCATTGACTGGACAGCAAGGAGTATCTAAATAAGGCCCAAGCTGCAAAGGCGGTTTGGCATCCGGGATGAACCAGCATTCATCGCAACCTCGAGCCTCAATGGCAGTGAGATGATATCTGCAAGAGAAATAAGAAGGACTACACTCTCGGTTCAATATTTTGAAAGCTTGACACCAGTTGACGAATCTGATATCTTAATTATATACATGAGGGTATACGACTTGGTTTTGAGATTGCCTTAGTTCAATACTTGAAACCCGGAAATCGATTGGAAATTCGGTTGACTCGTGGGCTTGCAAATCCCTGGTATGCTGCTGGCCATGAATGGGGAAACCTCATATCTAGATACTAATAGAACTTCACCGCGGTGCAGTGTTAAGCCTCCGGATATTATTTTTCTTGGGGCAACCACATTAAACCACCTGCTTGATAGCAACAAGGTACAGGAGCTATTCACCCTACGGTTTGAGGAGTGCACTGGACAGCTGGGAGCATTATTATTGAGCAGGATCTCAGGTGACACATTCTATGCTGGATGGATGACCAGGGAGCAGCGGTGGTAGTTGCAGCAGAAAAGATACTCACAATGTGTGGCTTTAATGACTGCTACCGGCTGGCCGAGTCAAGTAGGGAGCTCACCGACTGTACTGCCTTGGTTTTGTTGTGGATAGCAGTTAGATCTGTGACTCCTGGTTTTCGCGATACATCCGTTTCGATTCTCATAAAAGAACCTAGTACTAATGGAACTGGGTAGAGGTTCGGGTCCTGAAATGGTACCTACAGAAGATGGCTCTCATATCCCTGCCAAGTATCTGGAATTTGTTGAGGTCTTTAGCAAGGCCAAGGCAGAGACGCTACCACCACACCAGATAATTGACCATGCGATCAACTTTGAACCTGGACACAAGCTGCAATATGGGTGTATCTATAACCTCTCAGAGATTGAGTTGACAACTCTAAAGGTCTACATCGAGACAAACCTGGCAAATGGTATCATCCAGTATTTATCATCATCAACGGTAACACCGATAGTTTTTGCAAACAAGAAGGACGGCGGCTTGACACTCTGTGTGGATTACCAAGCTCTCAACGTGGACACAATCAAGAATCAGACCTCCCTCCCATTGATCTCGGAAATGCTTGATCTTGTTTGAAGCACCAGGATATTTGCAAAACTTGACCTTTGCGGATCTTATCACCGTGTTCGCATTAAGGAAGATGATCAGTACAAGATGGTATTCCGAACCCAATATGATCAGTGTGAGTACAAGGTGATACTATTCAGCTTGACGAACATGCTGGTACCTTTCAGGCTTATATTGGCAATTTCCTGGAACCTTACATTGACGACTTTGCTGTGTGTTACCTTGACGACATCCTGATCTACTCCACTGATCAGTAGGAGCACGATGAGTACGTGCGGAAAGTACTGCACCGGCTGCAAGAGTGTCGCCTCTATGGCAAGGCAGAGAAGTACCGATTTAGAGCCTCGGTGGTCGACTTTCTCAGCTTCATCATCAGTGCCGAAGGTGTCAGCATGGAAATGGATCGCATTACAACAATTGATGATTGGCCAACTCCCAAGTCGGTACGGGATGTCCAAGTCCTTCTCGGGTTCACGAACCTCTACCCAAAATTCATTAAGAAATATGCGAAGGTGATGCTTCCTCTGGCTGAACTACTAAAGTCAAGTGAGGCCAGGAAACCTAAAAGGGAGTCACCAGAGGTCATTTGTGGTCAACCGAAAAGTCAATGACCAAGTGGGAGTGGATGAGAGATGTAGATCTCACCTTTCAGAAACTGAAGAAAGCCTTTTCTATGGCACCAATCTTGCAGCACTTCGACTCAATCAAGCCGATCATTCTCCAGAAAGACGTGAGTGGCTTTACGATTGCAGGCTTCCTGAACTAGTATGATGGCTTCAGAAGCCTTCAGCCAGTCAATTTCTTCTCTCAAACGTGCTCTCCGGCTGAGTAGAAAAAGGACATGCACAATCGAGAACTCCTTGCCATTGTCGAGGCCTTGAAGCAATGGCAATACTATTTTGAAGGTGCCTGCCACATATTCATGGTGCAGTGTGACCACAAGAATCTCGAGTATTCGTTGATATCGAAAGTGCTCTCACGGAGACAAGCCCACTTGGTCAAGATCTTATCGGCATACAACTTCACAATCGAGCATCTGCAAGGCACGAAAAACCCCTTCGAAAGCCCATCAAGACGGCCTGATTATGAGATCGACTACGAGAAGCCTATCAGATGGCTTTTAGCGACTCTAGCTGTTGAACCTTACGATGACCCCCTACTGACGATAAAGAAGACTCAGGCTACTGACCCTTTGGCGGTCGACGTCTCAGGTAAGCTAGTCAATAACAGAATAGATACAGCCAAAGCTGAAAATGTGAACCAATGGAGTATCATCGCTAGAGCTCTGACCAAAGAGGAGAGAATATATGTCCCTGCTGACGATGCTCTCCACGATAAAGTGATAGGTCTCTTTCATGACAACTCCGAGTCTGGTCACTTTGAAGCACTTAAAACTACTGAGCTCATCTGTAGAAATTTCTATTGGCCTGTGATAGATGGGCACATAAGGAAGTACATCAGCGGCTGTGAGGTATGCCATTGAATCAACACTCCGCGGCATGCCAGGCATGCAATCAACATGCCACTGCCACCACCATCACGTTCCTGGAAAGGTATTACCATGGACCTCGTCACAGATATGCCAGAATCGACCGGGTCTGGATACGTACAAATTCTAGTCATCATTGATTGACGACAAGGATGGCGACTTACCTGCGCTGCAGATAGGATATTGACTCACCAGAGCTGACTAGGCTCATCTTCGAACATTTAATTTGCAAGTACAGCATCCCTTCCAACATCATCACCAATCAGGGCACCCAATGTACGAGCCGATTCGGGATGAGGATCTGCAGCCATATGAGTATAGATCACAGACTATCGACTGCATTCCTTAGGCAGACAGAAGGCCAGACTGAGCGACAGAATCAGACGATACAGCAGTACCTCCGAGCCTTTTGCAACTATCAGTAGGACAATTGGATAGAGCTCCTACCATTGGCCGAATTTGCCAACAACAATGCTGTGCATGCTTCGACAAGGATGACCCTCTTCTGGACCAACTACAACTACCACCCAACGATGCAGTTCAAAGCACCCAAGATCTTAGTTCAAGTCCACTTGAATTCGGAAGCCGAAGCATAAACCTGGGCAGCCGGACTAGAGCAGATGTATACCATCCTCCGGAAAAACTTACTGAAAGGTCAAGTACCCTTGACAAAGTACGCCAACAGCAAGAAGATGACGTTCTAGGTTGGAGATATGGTCTGGCTCTCACTCTGAATATCAAGATGACGAGAATGTCCAAGATGTTATGTTACAAGCGTGTTGGACCATATACGGTGATTAACGTCATCAATAAGAATGCTTACAAATTAGACTTGCCAAAGACGATGGTTATACACAACGTATGTCATGTCTTCTCCCCTGATAAGTTCTCGCTGCATGCCAATGGCCAGCCACCATCAGAATCACAACCGATGATTGTTGATGATACGGATAAGTGGGAGATCAATCGTATTCTTGATTCTAAGTGATGCTACTGAATGCTCCACTATCTCATTCAGTGGGCTGGTTACGACTACCTAAGTATGATCTGGGAGCCAGCAGAGAACAGCAAAATTACTCAAGAACTAGTCGACGAGTTTCATTAGAAGTATCCAACCAAGCTACAGTCATAATCGATATTGTCACCATTGGGAGGTCAGGAATATAGACTGTCAGAGCTATTGAAGATCAGATCGGAAATTATAGAGGATCCGGAGGATTGGATGGTTCCTTGATTTTCTTTCTTTCATTCTTCTCTTCTTATGGATTTGGTCCGGTATGAATGGCGTCGGCATTGATTTTATCACCTACTACTGGAAGTGGATTTCGCTGTGCTCCAAATCTACTGTGAGGTTACCGTGATGGTATGGAGCGGTCACAGGATCTATACAGATGTACGAAAGCATATACACCTTATCTTGTCTTCTTTATGTATATATATGTTGCAGCCCAGGAGATCTGCAAATAAAGAGGGGGATGATGTATGGATGGTGCCAGGTACGCTTGGCCTAGTAAGTATACTTGGCCTTGCAGGTATACTTGTCCTCGTAAGTGCACTTGGCCTCGCTGGTGCACTCAGCCTTCGTAAGTGCACCTGCCCTTTGTAAGTGTACCTGGCCTTTGTAAGTGTACCTGGCCTAGTAAGTGCACTTGGCTGCCAAGATTCACATGGCTGCTGAGGTGCACTTGGCCTCCCTTCATATATAATCACCTCATGAAGTACTTTTTGCACGCTAGCGATTATCTTACTTACATACTCTACAATTGATATCATCCTCTCTATCCAGTATTCCGTTTGCAACCATATCTACACTTATCTGCCCTTACAAACCTTAGGAATTGGAATGGAGTTTTTTGTTTTTGGTATTGTTATGGATTTTGTTTTTGGTTCTTGTATCGATTGGTCTTTGTTTGGATTTCTTTGGTAGAATATTTGTTTTGTTTTTGGATTGCCGCTTGTTTCATTTAACTAGGAGTAATACATAAGTATCAAGGTTCAGATGACTGTTGTGGTTGACAAGGAAATGTTCAGTATTGATACATGTATTTCTTCGGTAGTAGTTTAATGGTATGCAATCTTATTGGTTCGACATCCAAGAGCACTCACATGATCATCATTAGGCTGACAACTCTTAATATTACTCAGACAATATGTGAAGTGATCTAACAAGATATTCCACTTGTAAATATTTCCAGAATTGGGATATCAACACCATTGGAGATACTACTCTGCTTGACCTAAGGTATAATATTGCAAACGATTTCTTAAATTGTTGCACCCTGTCAGTTCATTGAGATTGAACGATATCTTCACTTCCAGATACAATAACTCTGGCCCATACTCATAATATCTACCACCAGACCATCCTTCTGCAAAGTAACTTCAATATTCAATACTAAGGTTTCAGAAATCCTTAAGGTAGTTTCCACTCAATATAAAAGTCAAACTATCAGTACGAAGTGTCAGACAGTCCCAATTACTATTAATCAGCAATCTAGTCGACAATCAAAATAGCACATGGTAGGAAACCATACCCTGAATCGTTCAAGCAACTCAACAAACATTGTAGTAACTCTTACAGCAACCGACATATCTGCTGCTAATATTTGGAGCCTTCCTATTTCTGTTTCAAGAACTTTCCAGCAACCTAACATGTTATCAGTACCACCGAGACAATATCAAACCTCAGCAGTAACACTTTCTCCACTCCGTTCATTGTCAATGATAGAGGTGATATCCAAATCATCAAGTCAGAAAGCTAACAGACTGCAATTGCAATACCAATCTGTAATATTGTCATCACCTTCACACAAGATAGTGTTCAGAATTTTGAAGTTCCCAGAAACTTCGACAACATAATAGCAATTACTGACAATATATACCAGGCAATACTCAAACATTCAATATGAACCATTGAATCTCGTATTCTGCAGGGAAAACTATATATGAATATTGAAGAAATAGCCAAGGTAATTTTCTGTACAACTCAGAAAATCGTCAGTACTAGGAGAAATCATTAATAGGGAGTTAATGATACATGGCAGCAAGGGAAAGGGCCATATAGTTTTAATATTAGATGGTATGGATATGAGAAGAAGGCTACCACATATGTACATGACTTCAACAATTGTCTGCCTCACTGACTTGACTCTACAAAATAATAAATTTGTACCTCAACTCTGTGCGATCGTTAATCGTTGGCAAAGCCAGGTCTATAGTCAGATAGCAGTACAACGTTGACAGTTGTTCCTGTGATCCTGTCAAACTGTGAATTGTTTGATATCTTCTGAAGGAAGATAGATTCATTTGAATACTTGAGGATTATTAGAAGTCATATAATGTGTGCTTTCAGTATGTATTCCCTTTATCAATGTTCCTGATTGACACAACAATTCAGAACATTGCTTCAGTATTCTGTGCTGAAGAGATCTCTGATTTTCTTCATCTTCATGTTTTTGAACAAATTCAAACAATGAAAACACTGGCTCAGAGCCAGTACAAATGGATATATGAGACTGTCATACCAACTCTCATACTGCTCTCAGCAACTGCACTGCAATGGATACTAGATGGATATATATGGACCGAAGGTATGACTCCTAACAGATACATATACTCATTGTCACAGCTTCCATTCTCCAATGAGAACGTAATTTATAAGTTTAGATTGTTCCATCTACTATGTACATGTAATACAGTATATGTTGGCATACGATTCAACTTGGCCACAAGGCAACTATGATACCTCTTATGTTATCCAATAATCCCTTATAACCGGTACTTCTTCTGTGGCCATTATATTATCTACTCTTTTAGGTGGAGATATCTTCAGATCCTAGGCAAGCAAGTCCACATTATAAGGTTTTCTCTGAGGAGATTAAATCCTGTAATCCTGATTGTCACTTCTCCTTCTTGGCAAGTCTTATCTGCTAACACTGGGAATTGAACCACAGATCTTGTTGGCATCATACTCTAATAAAGTATATATTGGCATACTATACCACTTGGCCAAAAGGCAACTATTATATCACATGTATCATCCAATAATCCCTTATAACTGCTACTTTCTCTGTGGCAATTACAATGTTGTACTGACAACTTAAGCATTATACATCAGGTATATGCAGTGCTGGAATGGATGGTCAGAAAAGTTCTGTGACCGAGTGAAGATTGGGATAAAGAATAAGTTAAACCATCAGATCATTATCAAGTCAACTCAGCTGGTTACTCCTCCACTGGCAGTACCTTGTCCCAACCTTGGATCCATGAACTGTTTTTCCAAGGATGAGAGTGAGGTGGAGGAAGAACTAATATACCAATATCTCCCTAAGATGGCAGTTGCAAATAGTACAATTAAAGCACATATTATCCAACACTGCTGTAATGACAAGGTCAATTGTACAGAATTCCACTGCAATTGGAGGCAACTATACAAATGTTGACATCTATCAAATGCAATATTCGTTAAAAGTGACTAATGTAGAGTGCGATATATATTGAGCGATATACAGAGATGATATATCACTTGCCAATGCTGTGTGGTACATGACATAAAGATGAGAATTGGTAATAATAGCAGAGTGTGTATGAAGTGGTATACAATATTGCATACGCAGGGAAGCCAATTCAATAGTAAGTTGCTTAACGTAAAGGCAATGTAATGTAACGTGTAATTACTTGCTCAATATCAATTGGAAATTGTCATCAACTCTAATGAATTGAAATAGCGTTGCGATGCCATGTTGCTATATTGGCATGGCAATGTGAGGAGTTGCACATGCAATCGGGACTGTGGTTGAAAGTATGAAGCCAATGACACCTGCATAGATCAGGATCCACTAGTATTGGAAACAGTTAGAGTATTTGGTACCTATCTAGACTTCAAACACAACTCAGATCATTTGCTGATGATTGAAATCTGTACAAACTCCAAGCATAGAAAGGCAAGCTTCTAGATAACGAGTACAATCTTTAACAATATACACTCAGAAAGCCAAACATCTTTATCTTGAATCTGTAGTGACCTTCATATTCTGAGTTAATAATCATAAACTTCGATTTCAAGTAATTTCTAAAAGCAGTAATGATACTACTTGAGTTGTTAATATCCACTGGGACACTGCTGATATTACAACTGTGTGATCCTGATTTCTTTCTCTTTCTTCATAGTAAACTCTAGATGGAAACCCTCAGTATCATGAATAGTATCTCCTTTTGTATACTAAAATACTGACTGTATATGGTAATTGACAGATAGTTTAACTATTATATTGAAGAATATTATCTGTAAAAATTGTATCAATTTCTGGAACCTCCTTTTCTATTACTTCATCTTCTTTCGGATAAATATTACTTGTTCTTCATACTCAGCATCAGATTCTTTTCGAGTGTTATCCGTCTTCTAATTTCTTTATTTACCTTACATTTGATACTGATAATTGCTGGAAATCAGAGTAAATCTGATTGGTTGGACATGCTTAATATCTCTTATATCTTTCGAATATAGAGGTTAAGAACCATTATGTATCATGAGATTTTAGAATTATTTTTCCCGAAGCTATTTGTAGTTTGTTGTAGTCTTTAGAAGACTGTCACCTTATGATGGTAATTACTTCAATGACTATGACCCCACACATATTGGATTAGATAATAATATCTAAGCTTTACTACCTCTGTACTTCAGGTAATAAATAATGTTCTATACCTACTACATTGTGAATTGTATTGTTGATGAATAAACAACTTTGATATACCTGAACTGTCTCTAGCAGGTCTTTTCTTAATTTGAAAATTTAATATTCGGCTTATCAATACATTCTTTCATTATCTTGATTTTCCTATTCATATCATTAAGCAGAATATTATATATTTTGAAATATCAGTCTGCATAATATGTTTATAGTAGAATATCTTGTTCTGTATCTCTGCTGCTACAATTAATGTATCATTTTCCCAAATTATTATTACCACTTAACTCATACTTGTATCAGATCTACCTGATATTATTACGATCGTATCAAATATTATCCTCACTGTAAGTAAATGCTATATTCCAGCAGAAACCAGTTTTATATATTTAAATTTAATGGCATCGAAAGATTGTACTCTGGAGTATAATACAAGTTTTGTTCTGTCAGCCTTCAATACCAAATGATGGTGTATCAACCAAGCAAAAATCAAAAATAATAATCATTCCCTCCAGTATGAATCCTTTTCCCAAAATTTCAAACTATCTCCACCATTATTTCATCACAGTTTGTGGGAGATATCATAGTCCCTACAGTTGAAGAATGTGAAATGAGGGAATTAAACTATCTATGTTTGCTATTTAGTACTGAATACATACCACTACATACTTTGAAGAACATGATCGAGTAATCTTGTTAAGACTCTTGAGAATGTTCTTAAGGTATGGTAGTTTCAAAAAGCTTGTGACAGTTATCATCTCATTTTCTAAAATATTCTATATATTGGAACTCGAAGATTTAAATGGTTTTCTTGGATATACTATATGAGTCTCATGAAATCTTTGGAGTATCATGTAGAATAATAATCAAATATAATTCAGAGGCTTCGAACAATACTTTGCCTTCTTATGCTTTTGCTGGTTCAATCAAAAGATGGAGAAAAATAATGTATCAGTATGAATTCGAAAGATATAAGAAAGCAATACAGAATTGTTTGAATATATATACAGTACAAAGATAGCCTTATTTGAAGTGTTTCTTTGCTACGAATATATTGTAATACCTGAAGTAATACTTTATATTTTCCAACATGAATTGTATCCATACTCTCTTTGAAATTTAGTAGCAATCTCGGTGACTATGACAATTCACTTAGGATATAATAGTTACTTGATGATTCAAGACAAAAGGATGAGCATTCCAATCATCTATTGTTCTGGCTAGTACTTCATTTTGAATACATCAGGATATAATCTATATACAAGGGTGCAGGGTATATATATCTAGGACTTGACTATATCAAAAGGTTCAGAAAATATGGTATGGCAGGTAATCTTGTCAGGTCCTACATATAGATTGTGTGGTATCCGATACAGAGTTAGCACCACTACCTTTTGTTTCTGTTACTTATTTTTAGCCACTCCCTTTTTCACACCATTTTTGTCACTCAAGGTTTGACCATAATCCTTTCTTACAATTATACTCTCAAACAATTCGACTTTATTTGGTAAGCTAACAGATTTTCCCTAAATTGCAAGTGAGGAAACTGCAGCATTAGAATAACGATCACAGACCTACTCCAAACCAGCTGGACTTAATCATCTCAATTCATAATCTAGTCTGTTTGACTCAATTGACTCGAACCAGCCAAGCTCTATTATTTTCAGCCATCAAATACGATTTGAAACCTGAAGTATACTTCTAACTGCATATAAGTAAAGTTCCAAGTATACCTAAGTACCAGCTACGAGCGTACCTGTGGGCTTCCTTCAAATGTATCTGATCATCTGCTCCAAGTGCACCTCCAAGTTAATCTGTTCACAATAGTAAAGGATGTATAGATGATTGAAAGCAAGATAACTCTTTATCGTAATGACTATCATACCGCTGCTACCGCCCTGCTATTCTCGATTATCTCCTATATACATCCCATCAATATATTTCAATAATATACATACAGCCCGCCTTGATTTGTCTTTGTCAATTTGTCTTGATTGTCTCCAGCCAATCTCCATTAAGCTCAGTGTGATTATGTTCTACCAGAATTCAGCCAGCTTATCTTGATTGACTCCATCCAGTATTATTCAATTATATCCTGAAGGTATATCTGAATTGTCTTCAGTCAGACTATCTTGATTGTAATCAGCCAGTGTATCAAAATGACTGTTCAAGTGTACCTAAAATATCTATTACTGCAGATTCAATTGCAACCAAGTTCGGTCCCATTAAGAGTTGTATATAAATAGTAATAGATTTGTGAATCAAGAGTGTGGTCAGAAATTAAGATAGTGACTTGGAATTAAGACTGTGACTGAGAGTCAAGGCTGGAAATGAATTGAATACGTTTTAAAATCAATGTAGCAACTATACATTAAATTGTATCTGTAAAATATTACTGAATTTGGGGATGTGGATGCAATTCTATGGTATGATATGGTATTTGAGGTATATTTCAAAAGGACTGAAGCATCTCTATGATATAAATACTCTGAGTCCTATATGATTTTCTTCCCGATGCTAATTATGCTTCTATTATCAAAGATTCCAAAGGTAATTGAATATCTGTATTGACACTACAACACATAAATCTCTCGATACTGTTTCCATGAGCTGATATATCTATCAACTCTAGTATCAATATATTTATCTTGTTGACTTTGCCTCCTTCAACAACCAGACCTATTTTACCTTTCGATTATATAGTCTTTTTAAATTTATAGTATGTTTCATGATATCTGTATTTCAAATGGCTTTCAATTGAAATCATTGTATTTATTGTATCTGTTAAGCACTTGAAAAATGGTAACACATTGTTCATAAATGACTACATTGTCTGCTGTCATCATATAAAGAACTATATTAGTCTTTATTAACAGTTGTATTGCTGTATTAACTGCTGTCTCTTAGCTGTCTTTATTCTATCAGCTATTAGACCTCTATAGAACAGGAATCAATTACTGAATCATGTTTCTTATCAGATGTATGAGTGATTACATAGATATTCATACCTTCAATTGTTGATAATTAGGGATCAAGTCTTCTTACATGATTCGATATTGAAAGTCTGCTGCCACTATTATGGGGGTCAATCACTTTTCTGAGTTCCATATTTTGGCAGGAAGTAACAAACCTAATTGGTGCTGCCCAGTAGCCAAGTAACTTCCACTGTACTTATACTTTATATGTAAGTTGTTATACCCCACAAGATGTACATCAACAATGGCCATTGGAGTGGGGTCACCTATGATCACTCGACAATAGCTATATCAGGATAGTACAAGTACCATCTCTGGACGTCATCGAAACTATATAGAGTATCACTCGCATGCAATGAAATCAGATAAGCTGTGATGCAGTCAACAACACCACCGATAAAGAATTAAAAGTGGTTATTGGTACGATGCTCTGCCAGCCCATACCATTGATAATGCGAAAGAAGCTGAAAGGCTGTAGATACAAAAGTAACTGTGTATGCAACGTAGCTGACCGTGTCTCTGATGTCCCTTATGATCAAATGAATACCATTCGCCTGGAGGTAAAGATGTCGAAAGGATACGATAGGTCCGGACCACAGAAGTCTGATGGGCTGATGTCAGTAGGGATTCTATTCGTCTGAGTTAGAGATCTGAGCAAAAAGATACAGAAAGTACGGATGAGCGGTGAAGGGATAGGAATGGAATTGGTACGTAGGGAAGATTAGGTAGAGAATCTCATGAGAAAAAGTGTAGATAGAAGTAATTGTTAGAGCGACATGATAGAGGTATAAAGATCTCTAGAATCTCTGAGGGTAGAAGGGCAAGCTTCTTGACAAGGAGAATAAGCCTTAACAATATACACATTGAAAGCCAAACATCTTGGTCTTGAATCTTCTTAGTAACTTTCACATCCTGAGCGAATCTTCATAACTTTCATTGCAAGCAAGTCCTGAAAGAAGTAAGGATACTACTTGTACTGGTAAAACTGGAGTGACGCTTCCGGTGTTACAGAAGTGCAATTGTACCAGAGTGATAATATTACCTACATTATATTGTACTATATAATCATATTTATATTTGCAATAATATCTTCTTGTATGTTCTGATACGAGGCCATACATGAATTTATAGTCTTATCATATTATTGCTCTTGACTTACAGATACATTTCCCTGAAAGGATATTGTGTTTAACAACTTTTTTGATGTGTCGTCCTAACAACCACATGGAAATGGTACGGTTAACGAAATAACATGCCACCAAATGAGTATTTTAGAATCCAGTGTCATGTCTCTGACAGTCACGACAGCAAAGATACTTTGTAGGTAGCTGTATAATAAGTCTGTATTTGCAGCAGAACCTGGAATTCCAATGGTTCTCGCTGGTATAGATATTAACGATAATGACAATAATGATAAGTCAAGATGATAATGAGTATAACTTCGTGATACAAGATGGCAATTAAGAGGACAATAATACCAGTAAGTTCCGATTCTGAATTACTGATCCGGACCATCAAGTTATGGAGGCTCAGAATCAATTGATGCTGAAAATACTACTGCATGACAAAGTATTGTCGAATGCCAAATGGAAACTCAAGTACAAACTGATTACTACAGAATGAGAGTAAATGGCTGCTACACGAGAATAGTGGCCTCCAGAATGTATCAAACCAGCCGAATATGCTTAATAAAATACTATCAGCCTGACACAGAACATCTACAAGATTGCGAATACCTTTTATTATCGCAGTCATGTGACAATATTCAAAAAGTTTATCAATATATTACACTGATATTTCGACTACCTCAAGCATCTGTTCCACCCTGGTGAACCTGATCATATTAAATAAGTGATATCTCTCATGAATTCCTGGAGCAACTATCAGAATCCTGCCTACGCAGAAATGGACATGACAGACCATTCAATATAGGCTAGTGATCGAAACAACGAGTTCTACCTGTATATGCAAGATGTCGACCTTTTTGTGCAGGAGATGACCAAGGTCAATGGAGACAATGACAGATATCACATTGCGGATATTAGACTGATGCATCGATACATACAATGGCTACAAGAACCAGTTAGAATCGCTGCGAACTGATTGAAAGCTATTTGGAGGCAGACCTGTTGGAACCTACAGAGGCATGAAGAGGTTCAATATAATATTATCTGAGCAGGCCTCCCTAACTGTCTCAAATACAAAGTCGGGCAGTTGACTCCCAGGAAGTTTCAATACCATGGTTGACCATTTCGACAAAGGTGCAGCTTCAGAGGTCATCCATGTTAACAATAAAAAGCCACATCAGCAGCACCAGTCTTAGCAACAGCAGAAGCAGTGAATGGACTCATCTGAAAAAGGTGGCAAATGAGACTATCACCATCCATCTCTTAGACGGCAAATACCATCTGCACAAAATTCGATCAGTCCCGATCGAGCAAACACAGCAAATCTGTCGGCAGAGGACAATTATCAGGATTACAACCAGGATTGTGCAGATTGATAGATATATTTCAAAGCTTGCAATCTAAGCATTGGAAAGAATACAAAGTCATACCCCAGACACTCATATGTCTAGGGATTATTAGACGCTTGAATTGAATCCGCTTAAGCCTCGTCGTATCCTGATACTACACCAATATCTGTCGAGGCAGTATCTGCTTACAGATGGAGTATTTGTTTACAGATACAGCATTTGCTTACCGATGTAGCATTTGGCTCAATATGCAGCATTTGTCTGCAGACGCAGTACACTGTTTGGTTACTGCCTTAATTCACGATCACAGCCTTGATTCACAATCTCAGCCTTAATTCACAGATGTATTGCTAACTATATACAAAACATCATGGAAGATCTTGAATGCATTTGGAGCAGCACTTGGAAGTGCACTTCCAAGCCAGAACACAGATGGAGAAGATTGATAACGGCTGAGTACAACTGGTTGGGATGGCCTGGCTCTTAGCTGATGGGAGATGATTGAATATGACTGGCTCACAGTTGCCTGCACGTATTGGAGCCGGGCTGGCTCTTGACTGGCTGGAGATAATCGAGCCGGTCTCGCTCTCTGCTGGCTGAATGTGATCGAACCGGGCTGGCTATTGGCTGGCTGGACACAATCGAGCTGCACTGGCTCATAGCTGGCTGGAGATGATTGTCCCGATTGTCTGGATACGATCGATATGGGTGGTTTTCAGCTTGCTGCATGTGATAAAGCCAATCTGGGCAGAAGCATTAGTATTTCGATTAGGTGTACTTGGAGGTTCACCTTGAGGTACACTTGGAACTGCACTTTGAGCTGGCAGTGGCGTGTTGGATGTAGACTGGCTGGAGATAGTCGGGATTGGCTAGCACTCGACTGGCTGGATGCGATTGAGCCGAAAAGGCTATCAGCTGGCTGGACGTGATGGTGCAGGGCTGGCTCACAGCTGGCTGAATATGATCAATCTGGACTCGCTCTCGGCTGGCTGGATATGATTGCGCCAGGTTGGATCTTGGCTGGCTGGAGATGATCGAACCATATTGGCTCTCATCTGGCTGGATGCGATTGATGTTACTTTGAGTTGTGAATAGATGCTTCATTGTGATGTCTAAATCTAGGCCGAATCTATGGTCTATATAAAGTCTGCCATATAGTCTAGAACTCTCGTGATTATGCACTATTGCATATTTTCATATCTTCATACATGTCTCACGTTCCCATACAAGCCATAATCTCATACATGATCTCAAACAAGATCTCATACAGGATCCTGTTGCATATATGCAACACTTTCCCCTCTTCCAACAGTTTGTAGGATGACCAAATGTTATCCTCTGATACCTCATTAAATCCCTCCTCCTTATAGTATCTGTGATAGGTAGGTAAAGAGTACAATTGTAGCCTGATAAGAGACGGACATCCCAAAGAAAGAAAACTATACTATCTTTCTGAACAAATGAAGTGGAAGAATCTTAAATGTAACCTTGAATTGCCCTCCGTTTTCTCCGAACTGAGTGATGATTGATGATGGACTTGCTTGTGTCCAGGATGGACAGAACTTGAGTAAAATGATTGGACATTTGGAAGCATCACATGGTTACTCGGATACGTAGTCTGCCTCTAACAAACTAGCGTACTTCAATCCACTATATTGGTACATTATTACAAGCTCATTGCCTTGATAATCCTTTCCTGTCTTTCCCATTGTAATGTCTTAGTGAAGATGTTGGCTCTGTTTACTTAGGTTGAGATTCAGGGATAGTCGATGATACCAAATTCATACAGGTGATGGGTATTGTGGTAGCAGACGTCAATATGTTGGATTCTAGCCTTCATTGCTCCTCCAGTTATGTCCGAAAGTATTCCATATCAATTTAAATAGTTTCATAGAGGTTTGAGATTTTGCCAAGATCCTTGTATACTTCAAATAGCCAATATGATTCTCTGAATATTTTTGAGCAGGGGATATGTTCAGCCTCGAGGGTTGAAGTCGTGACTAGGTCTTGTAACTGTGATTGCCACGAGATTGGACCATTAGAGCTCAAGATATATCTACCTTTTGATGTTCAATTGTCAATATTGGAAGCCAATTCTGAGTTGGTATATCTGATAAGTGAATTCTGAACTGTAAAGTACAGTCAGTAGTTTTTGGTGGCTTTGAGATATTGTACAACTCTTTGGGAAGCTGTGAGATGAGTATTGTACAGCTTGAAACGGTGGAGATGAAGAGTGGCCATTGCAAATAATATATTAGGAGTGGTGGCTAGAGTGATATATATTATTGAGATGACTATTGCTTGATATCTCCTGAGATCAACTTTCCCCTTATCTGACTCTGCAAAATCTAGTTTGAAATTATCATCTAGTGAAGTTAAGGTATTGTAGGCTACTTCCATGTGAAATTGTATGAGGATCAAATTAATATAGATTATTTGGGAGAGGCTAATCGAGCAGTTTTCATGATGGATTATCAATATCAAAGATTTGTTAAGCTGGCTCGACGTTGATGATGTTGTAAACTTGTTTGTACTTCACCTTCACTATATAGACATCTTTTGCTGCAGTCGGGACATAGGTCAATAGTATGTCATCGATATAATTGAGCAAGAAGATGTCTCTTCATATGTGAAAGTTCAGATTGGACTCCGATTGGATGAAGTTTGAAGAGAGTAGAAATGTAATTATATGTCAGTACCATAGTTGTGGTGCTTGTTTCAGTCTGTAGAGAATCTTGTTAAGATATATGATCCTTTTTTTGAAAGCATATCCATCTGAAAGTTCCATGTGGAGTGTGTTATTTTCAACTTTGGAATGCAGGAATATGGTGACGATATTGAGATGGTCAATGATCTAGTCTTCTCATGTATGAAGACTAATCAGGAGTCTGCATCGGAAAACAATCTGTATACCCAGGCGTATTAGTCACGCACTGATGTGGGTTGTGTGTCTTGCATACCTGGAATGTCAGTAGACCAGGTAATATGTAAGTCGGCAACAATGCGATATAAGACACTGCAACAACAACTCTTGACGCTTGGAATTCACACAGTCACATATCACTCTGCAGAGCTTCTCGGGATGCTTATTATACTGTGTTTTTCGTCTGATCGTTCCAATTGCATGGTTATCAGCCAGCCATAAGCCAGCCAACAGTGAGCCAGCCCAGTCCAATCATGTCCAGTCAGTACCGATCGATCATCTCCCGCTAGAGGTTTGCCAGCCCTACTCGATCGCGTCCAGCCAGCCGAGAGCCAGCCCAACTCGATCATCTCCTGCAAGCCGATAGCCAGCCCTGCTCGATCCCGTCCAGCCAGCCGAGAGCCAGCCCAGCTCGATCATCTTCAGCCGGCTGTGAGGCAAGCTCGATCATCTGTCGCCAGTGAAGAGCCTGCCCTGCTCGATCATCTGCAGCCAGCCATGAGCCAAGCTCAATCAACTACTGCCAGAGGAGAGCCAGCCCTGCTTGATCGCGTTCAGCCAGCTGAGAGCCAGCTCAACTCGATCATCTCCAGCCAGCCATGAGCCAAGCTCGATTATCTCCCACCAGCGAAGAGCCAGCCCAGATCAATCCTGTCCAGTCAGCTGTGACTGAGTGTAATGGCGGTGCCAGGTACATTTGGCTCGTAAGTGCACTTGGCCTCGTAAGTGCACTTGGCCTCATAAGTACACTTGGCCTCGAAAGTACACTTGGCCTTGTAAGTGCACTTGGCCTTGTAAGTGTACTTGGCAGCCGATGCCAGATAAGTGCCCTTTATATATAGTCTGACCCTTTTCAACCGCTTACTTTCAACCGTATTTGCACTCTACGTTCTAAGTTCCAAGTTCTAAGTTCTAAGTTCAACTCTATGATACTTTTCTCCCTCTCTCTCACAGTCACTCTCTTTATTTGCAATACTAACAGATGTACAGACAATATTAACCGAGGTAACCAGTCAGTCCTTATCGATCATTTCCAGCCAGCCGAAAGCGAGTTCGGCTAGATCACATCCAGTCATTGGTGAGCCAGCACTGCTCGATCACTTTCAGCCAGCAGTGAGTAAGTCTGACTCTATCGCGTGTGATCAAGTCAGTCGACAGCCAGCTCAGCTAGACCTCCAAGCGCACCTGATCGAAATGATAATGTTTCCATCCAAATCTGCTCATCGTTTACAGCCATCTAAAAGTCAGCACGGCTCAAACAAATGTAGCCAGCACGGCTCAAACAAATATAGCCAGCACGGCTCGAACAAATGTAGCCAGCACGGCTCGATTGCGTCCAACCAGCGCTGAGCCAGTACGGCTTGATCACATCTATTCAGTCAGCAGCCAGCCCAGCTCGACCTTCAAGCATTCCTGATTGAAATGCTAATCTTTCCTTCCAGATCAGCTCTTCATATACAGCCAGCTGGGAGCTAGGATGGCTCGATCGCGTCCAGCCTGCGGTGAGCCATCCCTGCTCGATCGCCTGTAGCCCACACGGATCGATCGCATCTACCTAGTCCAGCTCGATTGCCTGGAGCCAGCACGGCTCGATATAAGGACGTACCTCCTCGTATGTATGGATATGTGTAGATACGATTGCAAACGGGAATAAGTAATATAGATATCAATTGTACAGTATGTAGGTAAGATAATCGCAAGCGTGCAAAAAGCACTTTGCAAGGTGATTATATATGAAGGGCAGTTACCCGGTCTCGGCAGCCAAGTGCACTTGAGAAGGTCAAGTATTCTTGGAAGCCAAGTGCGTTTGAGAGTCAAGTGTACCTGGCACCGCCATTATATCATCCCCCTCTTTATCAGCAGACCTCCTGGGCTGCAACATATATATACATTAAGAAAGAGAAGATAAGGGGCATATGTCTTCATACATGTGCATAAGTCCCGCGACCGATCAGTGCTATCTTGGCAGCCTCACAGCGGATTCGGTGCACGGGGAAATCTACCTCCAGTGGTAGGTGGTTAAATCCATGCCGACACCATTTATAGCGGGTCGAAATCCATAAGAAGAGAAGAATAGAAGTAGAAAGCAAGAAGGAAATATCCAATTGACCCTGAATCCTCCAATTCCACCTCCGAATCGAAGCTGCTCTATGAGCAGGCCTCCAAGTCCACTCCTTTAGGAGGCTTGCAAGTCCATAGTTCCGATTATCCAAATCGACTTCCAGTTTTCTCCGAATACAAGCAATTGATCTCCGTAGTGCTGGCTGAACGATTCTCGAATCGGTGGTACCATTGGCTTCTACCTAACGATCGATCAACCATATATGATATCTTTCGTTGAACGTGTTCGTGAACGTTATCTGAGGGTATGGCCATTGCGGCCGGTAATGTATCTCTGCTGCGGTCAACTAGCATAATGGCATGATGTACTTATCTTGGTTATAGCTGATATTTTTGAGAGCTTCTCGAATTAGTATGATTTCTCCAATTCTATGTCTCTGTGCTTTTCGTATATCCAAACACATGGCGGGTCTCATTGGTTATAGCTTCCGCTCCTGGCACTGATCATATGCGTCTTGCCGATTGGCTCCAAGTTTACTCGTATTTTGGTTATCGTCATTTGACTTCCAATCGTCATTCTGCATCGGATCTAGTCATGGTTAGTTGACATGTATCGGCCTCGCCTCGCTGGGCCCTCAATTGCAGTCATCATATGTCGACATGCATTCGTACATGTCTATTCGAGTTGCGGTATCTAACTCGTATGTGTGCTATAAGGTCGTACTCACAAAGTTACCAAGTGTGCTTTCCCTCTGGTGCATCAAGGCAGCCATTCTCCGATTTCCATGCCTTCGACTTCTGAATCCATGAAAGTAGTGGGTTTTCATATACCATGCCCTTCTGAGCATAGCTGTAGGGGTCACCCCCTAAATCTAGCCTAATACAGTTAATTACCACTATCAGTGGTGACGTCAATCGATTATCATCGTGGCTTTGTTCAGTCAAGGCTAATTGCAGAGCATATTGATTTGTTGATATATCTAATTTGTAAGCATTCCGTACAAGATCATAGTTACCATGCAATTCAGTGTACTTGCATTTTCGGCTCTGAAGCTTCAACATGGTAGCCTTTTCATATATCCATTAAGGATTGCAGCTGGTTCACATTTGCGCAGCTTGACATCTCGATTGACCTGCTCTCAGCCGCTAGCAGGTAGTAAAGACCAGCATGGTAATTCACAGCCGCTGTCGTACTTCCTTATGCTTACGTCTATCGTAGGTCAATAGAATTCCTAGAGACTAACTCAGCAGTTTTAAGAGCTGCAAAGGGGTTGTCATGAAGGAAACTTAGCACTTTACCGTGGATAGCATCGTCTACAGGGACATATATCCTCCCCTTGTAGGTCAGAGCTCCAGCGACGACACTCAATTGGTTTTTGTCTTCAGCTTCAGCATTGGCTTTGGCTGTGACTTTGGCTGTGGCCGTTGGGTTATCAACTAGCTTATCAGAGACATTGACCACCAATGGATCAGCAGCTTGGGCCTGCTTTATCGCCGGTAGGAGGTCCTCATAGGGTTCAACTGTCAGGGTCACCAAGAGTCATCCGACAGGCTCCTTGTAGTCGATACTATAATCCGGCCATCGGCGGGGTTTTGGTTTGTACCTTCCTGGTGCTCAATAGTGAAGTCATAGGCCAATAAGATCTCATTGACTTCCAGCACACCTGCAAGTCAAGTACACTTACAAGGCCAGGTTTGCCTTCGAACCAAGTATACTTGACATCTGCAGTATGATTGGTTATCGTTCCAGCACTTTCGGTGCATATTTGATTGTAGCAGCAGTTTTTCGGATTCCAAAACGGTCATTCCCCTCTTTTTTTGAGGTCGGTACTCGGTTGATAACTAATACGGTGTCAATTCTCCTGTCGATTCTCATATCGATTCTCTTGTTGATATGACAGCTTCGTACTTCTGTTTCTGCATTCAATTGCAAGTCTCGCAGAATCTCTTATAAAGTAAGTATTTCTCAAGGAAAAGGATAGAATTAAACATAACTTTGGGCATCGTCTTCTATTCAAGTAGACTAATCGTCATCCAATTCAGCATTTGTTTCCAGTCATTTGATTCGGAACATATAATAGGTACTCATTCAATCCGTATTCGGTAGGTTCCCCTGAGATTCTATAAATTTTATCGAGATTTCATTACTGACCTTTACAATAGTTGATCCAAGGTCAAGTTCCACACGATCGTCATCGTGTATCCTGCGCCTTATAAGCCTTTCCTGAAATTGCATATCCAATATCAGAAATGTATCATATCAAAATCAAAATCCAAGATATGGCCAAAAGATTTGGCCAATCTGATCAAAGGTTTCATCAATTTGTGCCATCAGGCATAAAATCAGTAAATGAATTAACCGATTCTCCTGGCACAAATCAATCGGTGATCTGGCCATCTCGGTATGAATCACAATGTCAATCATTCGGCCATTCTGGTCTGAATTCATGTATCACGGGTGTGTCTGAATTGCGGGATGTCACCCGTTGACATGGTATCGATATTTCGTCAATCGTTATTTCTCCGGTGGCACAATCAGTACATCTGTCGTTCCTGATATCCGGTTGCACTATGGTACGCATCAATTATCTCCACTATATCGGCCAGTATATCTTATTCAACGCCATTTCTGCTCTACTAGTGTAAGCCAATTTGATCAATGCAAAAGATGGAACGGTAATTATTATGGAAACCAGGAGTCCTTGCATTAATGAGTTATACTCAATGGAAATCCCCGCTGTCCAGTACTCCCTTCGTGACTCGGCAAGCCAGTAGCAGTTATTTAAGCACCGCATTGTTGGTAACTCTTCTGCCACAACTACCACTGCTGCTCCCTGCTCGCCTATCCAGTATCGGAGTTCCTCATCTGAGGTTCCGGTCCATGATGCGTCCAGCAGTCCAGTGCACTCTTCAAACCGTAGGGTAATTGCCATGACGACCTCGTTGCCTTCAAGGAGGTCGTCGAATGCGATTGCTCCAAACAAATAATTGTCTGAAGGCTTACCACGCCAATCTGAAGTTCTGTTGATATCCACGTATGGAGTTCCATCGTGATTCCCATTCGTAGCCTACTGCCCACTAGGGATTTACAAGGCCACGAGTTGATCAGCCTTCCAGTCGATTTCCGGGTTTCGGGCCTTGAACCAAGGTAATCCGAGTCCCAAAACCAAGTTGTATGCCTTCATAGGCACAATTAAGACATCCAATTCGTCAACCGGTACCAAGCTTTCAAAATACTGCATCGAGAGAGTAGCCTTTCTACTTTCTCTTGCAGATATTATCTCGCTGCTGTCAAGGCTCAAGGTTGCGATGAATGCTGGTTTGTCCTGGATACCAAGCTATCATTGCAGCTTGGGTATCATGAGCTGCCGCTGGCGGTGGTCTTTCCACCTGTTACACCCAACAAGTTGTACATCACTAAAGGCCATCGGAGCGGGGTCACCTATGATCACTCGATGATTGCCGCATCGGGATAGTACAAGCGCCATCCCTGGATGTCATCGAAACTACACAAGATATCACTTGCACCCAACGAAATCAGATGAGCTGTCTTGCAGTCAACCACACCACTGATAAGGAGTTAAAGGTGGTTATTGGGATGATGCTCTGCCAGCTCATGCTATCGATAGTGCAAAGGCAGCTGAGAGGTTGTAGATACGAAAGTACCTACGTTTGCAGTATAGCTGATGAAGCCTCTTATGTCCCTCACGATCAAAAGAATTCCATTCCCCTGGAAGCAAAGAGATCGAAAGGATACGATAGTTCCGGACCAGACAAGTCCGAAGGACTGATGTCAATAGGGGATCTATTTGTCTGAGTTAGAGATCTGAGCGGAAAGATGCGGAAGGTCTGAAAGTGTGCTGAAGGGCAGGAAGGGTATTGGAGTGAAGGGAAGGTTAGGTAGAAGGGCAAGCTTCTTGACGAGGAGAACAAGCCTTAACAATATACGCATTGAAAGCCAAACATCTTTGTCTTGAATCTTCTTATTGACTTTCACATCCTGAGCGAATCTTCATAACTTCCATCGCAAGCAAGTCCCAAAAGCAGTAAGGATACTACCTGTACTGGTAACCCTGAGGTGACGCTCCCAGTGTTACATTATATTGTTAGCAAAGAAATACTTCTGTTGAAGCTATCTTTCTACCCTCCAAGTGGTCAAAGGTTCTTGACGCTTATGCACTTTTATATTCCAGATATTGGCTGCCACATCTCACAGGGAGAGTGCTGGTATCACGAACCAGATTTCGATCTTCTTATCAGCTGAGAAAAGACCTCTCTTCCTAAAGGAAGCTACCACTGTGAGCTGGTGCATGAAGAAAACTACATCCAGTTAGCATTGGCAGTTACCATTTATCGATCGAAAACCGAAGCATTATACTGTGCACACCTCTGAAAACAGCAATCCCTCGCATACCTTAAGATAGTCACCTTGCTAGCCCTGATCGGAACTATTATCCTTCCAGATCTGAGAATGTCCCATTTACCAGACTACGAACCTTCATTACAGTTACAACAGGAGGCTGGTGCTAGGTTCCTTGTTGATTGAGATCTCGATTTAGCTCCCTTCTTCGGAACTTGGAACTTCTATAGCAGGATCTTTAGAGGGCAAGTTTGGGTCATACTCTGAGCAATGACAGATGCTGAGTCTGATACGATGATGGGGGAGACAGTGATGTTGGTATGAAGGGAAAGTGCTTTGATAGTGGCCGGCAAAAAGGGGAAAGAAGTGGTTCGTTATGAACCCATTGTGTGGAATGATATACCTGAATGGGTAGTCTCTCTGATAAACAGCATTGAAGCAGAATTAAACTGAATGGATGCATTGATTTCCCAGACTTAAGGAAGCAACATCAAGATTAGAGAAGCATTGCCTGAGTTGGTCAGAGCATATGAAGCCCTAGTGTTTAGGCAAAATGAAATCTATGATGCTGAGGCCTCAGGAGTTGATAACTTGCAAAGGGCGGAGCTGGAACATTACCCAGACATCGTTGCCCAGTCCCAAGTATTCGCGGCCAATGTCAGCGCTGCAATTGCCATTGCGAAGATACAGTCTTCTGAAGCTTATGAGAAACTACACCTGGCTCTTGAGATGCAGATACATGCCTCATCGGTAGCGTGGATCTCTATCTCTGGCATATTTAAAAAGAGGGAACGGGCCCAGGAGAGGCTCACTCTCCAAGTACATACACAGTCAGAAGAACTTATCAGTGTCAAGCAAAAGGCCAATGAAGAGGCCAAGAGGGTTACCGAGCTCAAGAAGAAGGCTGATGCTGACAAGAAGCAGAGAGAAAGCGATATAAGGAAGACTCGAAAGGACATGGAGAAAAAATTTCGGGATTTCACAAGGATCCTTATGACTAGGCTATCGGACGAAACCACCAAGAAATGCATCAGGTCCCTAGCAAGATCTGTGCTTGGACATCAAGAAGGTGATATAAAACCAAGTGATAAAGGGTTCCACCTTCGTTACTGTATAGGTACCAAAGGAGAAGGATATTGGCTTAAAGAAGCTATTACTCCGGACCCTGAGGGAGCCCCACCACCACAAGTAGGTTCTGGTTCGGAATCTGGCCTCTCTGGCTCTGAAGATAAAGAAGGAGGTGAAGGTGGTGGTGGTGGAGGAAGCGGAGGAAGTGGTGAAGGTGGAGGCAGAGGAGGAGGAAGAGGTGAAGGAGGAGGCAGTGAAGGTGGAGGAGGAGCAGGAGGGGGCGGAAGCGGAGGAAGCAATGCAGGAAGTTTACATCCAAGTCAAATACCCCTACCTCCTTCTGGCAGCACACATTATAGTACGCCACCTCCCAATCCTCGCCTACCAGCCAGATCCTCCAAGAAAGGCAAAATGAAAATGCCTCCAGTCTTCAAAGGGGATAAGAAGGATCTCAAGGAAATCTATCGACGGTGGATTTGATCAGTGGAACATTATCTACAGTACTTCCGCGCCCAATTCCACGATGATATTGACAAGATCATATGGATTGGAGACCTATTGGAAGACAAAGTCCTAGCCTGGTATGATAACCGCGAAGAAGATATGAAAAAGTTCTTCCAGGTTGAAAACTGGAAGTATTTTACCAGTACAATGGATGAAAGATTCGTCAATAAGCAAGAGGAAGTGAAGTCCCTGCGAACGATGAATGATCTGAAATACACTGGAGATATAGAGGACTATCTGACGAAGATGGAAACCCTCAACTTTCGAGTATGTCTCAGTGGAACCTCTTGCATCCATTCCCTTAAACAAGGAATGAACGAGTAAATTCTGGATCGAATGTCAACTGCAGAGGTACCACCCAAAGATGACACAGCGTTCATCAAATTAATGAGGCGAGTGGTTGTATCATATGAAGATCGGTTGGCAGAGAAGAATAGGTCTCATCAAAATGACAACTCCCAAGGCAAGAAGGGAAATAAGCGAAAGGGAGATGAGAATCAGGGGCAAGATAAGAACCAAGAAAAGAAGCCAGAGAATGACAAAGGTTCTGACCCCAAGAAACCTCGAACAGAGAAGAAGGGACCAAAGCCTATTCACTCTGATAAGGCCGACACCCTTAAGGGTATTCCTGAAAGTTTGCTCGAAGCAAGAGCCAAACGCAACGAAATCATGTATTGTGGATCCTCTGAACATGATCGATGGTTCTTCTGCAAGAATCCCATCAAGGCTTCGTCTAGCAAAAAGAACAAGAAGCTCAAGGATAAGGAGTAAGCTCTGAAGCAGGAGACAACAGCCTCCAGTTCGAAGGTCAGACCAAGGAAATTGGCTGACAGAATTACAGCATCTGCAACTCACATACCCTCGAAGAGGCTGTATGAGGTAGATTCTGATGGTATGGAAATTGACGATTGAGAGATGCTGGATTTCTTATGTCTTTTCTTTGGTTTAGAATTGCGATCTTTCCTTTCAGGTATAGACACCCACAAATTGTTATATCTTGAGTTGAGTTATAATGAGAAATCATTTCTTTCTACATAAAAGGGTGCCTGAGGATGAGTTCAGTACTCGAAATATGCTGGTCATATGGTACCCAAGTGCAAACATATGACTACCACATTATCGAAACAATCATAAAACACCTCTACATATATAAATACCACTAGAACCACAACCTCTTGCGGCTGAAACTGTGTCGAAAGGCAGTTCATAATGGTTTCTATACGAAAAGACAGAAAACATAAAGCCTCGGCCAAAGCACCTCAACCTCAACTCAAGAAACCGAAGCAGATACCTCCAGAACTAAAAACTGATTCAAGATCCACAGTACGCATGTTTGCATCATTCCAGGACAAGAAGAACGTCCTGGTTAGAGTCCTTTTGGATACAGGGTGTGATACACCTATAATGTCAAAACAGTGGACCGAAACTAATGGGGTTCTATTGGTTACTCGAACAGAACCAAAGTCAGTTTAGAACTTCAATGGCAAGATTGTAGAAGGAGCTGGATCGCAGTATACCTTCCCAGTTACTCTTCGGTACGAAAGCCATTATACCAAAGAAATCTTCGAAATCGGACCTATGGAGTCAGCAACTGATATCATGTTACCTTATTGGTGGATTGTCAAGCATGGAGCACTCAGAGGAATCACTGAAGAAGGTGACAAGCTCCAATTCACATCGAAGCATTGCCATCAGCATTGTACAAAGGTAGCAGTCAGCTCCCTCTCGATTGAATATGACGATAGCATCCTCAAATTTGGTACTGATCCACGTTGGATCGGAGGAATTGGATCTATACATATCAATACAGCAGGTGAAATGGAGATCGATTGGGTCGAGCAAATTCCATGGCAGTATCGAGACTTTCAGTCGGTTTATAATGGAGAAACTGCCAACACTCTACCACCATATTGATCATTCGACCATGCAATAGACTTGAAAGATGGGGAGCAACCTCCATGGGGTCGCATCTATACTCTTTCTGAAAAAGAACTTTCGGTCCTTAAGGAGTATCTAAAGGAAATGCTCGATTCTGGCAAGATTCATCCAAGCAAGTCACCAGCTGGAGCACCAATACTCTTTGTCCCAAAGCCTCATGGAAGGGGTTTAAGGTTGTGTGTGGATTACAGAGGACTCAACCGCATCACAATTATGAATCGATATCCTTTGCCACTTATGAACGAACTTAGGGACAGAGTTACTGGCTCAAAGCTTTTTACAAAGATTGACCTGAAGGCTGGTTACAATCTCATTTGAATAAAGCCTGGTGACAAATGGAAAACAGTATTTCGTACGAGATATGGATACTATGAATACTTGGTTATGCCCTTTAGATTGGCAAATGCGTCAGTCTCATTCGAAGATATGATGAATGAGATCCTGAGAGATCTAATCGATCATGGAGTTGTGGTTTATATAGATGATATCCTCATCTATACCAAAGATGAAGAAGAGCATGTACGATTGACAAGAGAAGTCCTTCGAAGATTACAGGAAAACAACTTGGCTATAGCACCAGATAAGTATGAATGGCATCAGAAACAAGTTGAATTCCTTGGTTATATTATATCAGGAGAAGGTGTCAGCATGGCAGAGGACAAGGTTGATACTATCCTGAGATGGGAAATACCAGACTCAGTCAAGGACGTTCAGTCATTCTTAGGATTTGCCAATTTTTACAGACGCTTCATAAAAGACTTTTCGAGAATCTGCAGACCATTGACAGACCTTACCAAACACACTGGTGAACGGTTCGATTGGAAGGCAAATCCACGCTGTCAACAGGCTTTCGATCTGTTAAAGAAGTGTTTCACTGAGGCACCAATCCTTCGTCACTTTGAACCTGAACATCCTGTGCTCATTGAGACTGACGCCAGTGACTTCACTATCGGTGCTGCCCTTTTCCTAGTGATTGATGGATGATTACACCATGTGGCCTATCAATCTCGCAAGATGGATAAGGCAGAGATTAACTATGAAATCCATGATAAGGAGATGCTAGCAATAGTATCGGCCTTTAAGGAATGGAGACGTTATCTTGAAGGTGCAGCCCATCAAATCAGTTTGTTTACCGATCTCAAGAATCTTGAGTACTTCAACACTACTAAGATATTGAATCGAAGACAAGCCCGATGGGTACAGGAACTAGCTGGTTATGATTTCAAGATATTCTACCAACCAGGCAGTGCAAATGGGAAACCAGGTATGTTATTTAGGCGTTCGGAGTACCGCCCTAAAAAGGAGAGAGGTAGTATTGAAGAAAACGAAAATCAACCAATATACCGCGTTTTAAGACCAGATCAGTTGGTAACATCTGAAGGGGAAACAGTTCAGGTGACAGCAGCAAAGCTACAAGGCGAACAGTTAATGATTTCTTCTGCTAAGTTGAGGTCAATCCCAGTAGTCAAGTTCAATTCTTGGTTATTAGAAGCAGTGGTAAGCGCTGCAAATAACGATGCTGTATGGCAGGAAGAGTGCATTAGAGCAATCGAAGGAAGCCCAAGTCCTGACATCTCTTTCGAGAATGAAGCCCTTTATTATAAAGGTAGACTGTGGATCCCAGACAACCTACAGTTATGAAAGCAAATACTCGAAGCAGAGCATGATTCCAAGGTGGCAGGACATATGGGACAGGACAAGATAATTGAGTTAGTTCGAAGGAACTTCTTTTGGCCAGAGATGGAGACATTCATCGAAGACTACATCTACTCATGCCCTGAATGCCAAAAGAACAAAGCAGCTCGCAACACTCGCTATGGACTCCTACAACCTCTCGAATTAGCATACCGTCCATGAGACTCGATCTCTATAGATTTCATCATCAATTTACCTGTATCTGATGGTTGTTCATTGATCTGAGTTATCGTTGACAGGTTCACAAAGATGGCACACTTTATACCACTGAAGGACGGCGACAAGAAAGTCACAGATCTGGTCATGATCTTTCTGAAAGAAGTATGGAGATACCATGGCCTGCCATCGAACATTGTATCAGACAGAGATTCCAGTTTTACATCTGCATTCTGGTCTTCGTTGGTGGAAGCTCTCGATATACAGTTGAAGATGTCTTCACCATTTCATCCACAGACTGATGGTCAAACGGAGAGAGTAATCCAGATGCTAGAATGCTACCTGAGGAACTACTGCAACTACAAACAGAATAACTGGTCTGAGATGCTCCCAATAGCAGAGTATGCCTACAACTCACTCACCACCACAACTGGCATGTCACCTTTCTTTGCGAATTATGGGTTTGATCCTCAAACGAATTGGCCTGTTGAAGCAGAGGTAAAGAATCCGACATCAAGGAACTATATTCATTGGATGTCAAGTGTGCATGACCTATGTCAAAAGGGTTTAGAAAAGGCACAAGAGACAATGGGGAGGTACCATAATAAGCGTGCTAAGGAACCTCCGAAGCATTCAGTTGGTGATCTAGTAATGCTAAATGGAAAGAACCTTATGACCAGATGCCCATAAAGAAAGCTAGATGCGAAGCTATATGGTCCTTTCAAGGTACTAAAAGTACTCTCATCCACCGCATTAAAACTTGAATTGCCTAAGCGCTGGCGAATCCATAATGCTTTACATGTCTCTCTCATTGAATCCTATCCAACAGCTACTGTTTCAATCAGACCTATACCTGAACTCACCATCAGCGAAGGAAACGAACTAAGTTATGATATACAAGGCTACGAATACGAAACAGGCTATGAGGTGGAAGAGATCATGGGCAGCCAGTATAGCAAGAAACGAAAGAAGGTGATATACCTGGTCAAGTGGAAGGGATATCCAGACGAAGCAGATTGGAATGAGGAGCCTTATGAGAACTTCGATGACAATGGGTTATTGAAGGACTATCATAAGCGGAATCTCCAGGCAGCTAAGGACAAGAGTTTGCCCTAGTACCTTTTCCCCACAAAGGGTTTTTAATGGCTAGCAAGACACCTAGAAAAAGGAATTGGTTTTTGGGCACAAGGGGTCATATTTTTACCAAGAAAGAAAGGAGGAACTTTGGATTTTGGACACAAGAGGTCATTTTTACCAAAGACAACAAAAAGCAGATTAGTATCATCGTTCTGAGATGAACTCTATAAGGAGGGAGGTAGTGTTATACCTGACAAGTTGTACATCACCAAAGACCATTGGAGCAGAGTTACCTACGATCACTCGATGATTGCCGCATCGGGATAGTACAAGTGCCATGCCTGGACGTCATCGAAACTACACAAGATATCACTCATACCCAACGAAATCAGATGAGCTGTCATGCAGTCAATCACACCACTGATAAGGAGTTAAAGGTGGTTATTGGGACGATATCCTGCCAGCTCATGCCATCGATAGTGCGAAGGCAGCTGAGAGGCTGTAGATGTAAAGGCACCTGCATTTGCAGCATAGCTGACGAAGCCTCTTATGTCCCTCACGATCGGAAGGATACCATTCGCCTGAAAGCAAAGAGATCGAAAGTATACCATAGGTACGGACCACAGAAGTCCGAAGGACTGATGTCAGTAGGGAATATATTCGTCTGAGTTAGAGATCTGAGCAGAAAGATGCGGAAGGTCCAAAAGAGCGCTGAAGGGCAGGAAGGTCATTGGGGCGAAGGGAAGGTTAGGTAGAAGGGCAAGCTTCTTGACGAGGAGAACAAGCCTTAACAATATACACATTGAAAGCCAAACATCTTTGTCTTGAATCTTCTTAGTGACTTTCCCATCCTGAGCGAATCTTCATAACTTACATCGCAAGCAAGTCCCGAAAGCACTAAGGATACTACTTGTACTGATAACCCTGAGGTGACGCTCCTGGTATTACACCATCAGAAGTTGTCTCGGCGGTCAAGCAGACGTCCATCCCGCTTGGATAAGATGAAGGAGTGGTCCTTCCCGCTTGAATTAGACAAACGAGAGGTCTATTCTGCTCAGGAATGCAACCAAGTAGACGTCCATCCCGCTCGGATAAGACAAAGGAGAGGTCCATCCCGCTTGGATAAGACAAAGGAGAGGTATATCCCGCTTAGGGATAAGATGGCAGCGTCGATGTGCGAAGGATCGCTGATTGTCGATTGAAAATCGATTTACTCCTGACTTGGATCACTCCCATCATGATAACAATCGGCATCGTATAGTCGGTAGTCATTGTTATCTCATATGGCATCGCCAATTTGGCGAACGATGATCGGTAACTCGATTGTGTCTCACCGAGGGGCAATCGTGATTGTATCTCACCACGGGGCAATCGTGATTGTAGTTGAGATCATTTATCAATGGATGTGTTGGTGAACGATTCTTCTTTGCTCATCCGTCTTGTAGAATCGCACAATGGAGTATCGGCTTTGATCTGCTAGACATACTTTAGACATTTGGGATTAAACTTTCCACTTTCAGCCATCGGTAGTCTTTCTCCATAAGTGCACTTCCATGCTCGTGTAATCGTTCTGTGTAGGTGCAGCTTTGTAGGTGCGCTTCGGAGCTTCCGCACAGTTCGGAGGAAGTCAATCGTCAAGTGCACTTCAAATGGTAGGAAGGTAATCGTCAAGTGCGCTTGATCGAGCGTGTTTATCGTCAGTGACTTCTCGCCAGACTCAATAGTCAATGAACCCGCAAGTTCAGGGGTAACTATCGTGCAACAGATGAATCGACTCATATAACAGTATCGTCGATGAAGGCATCGCTAGCACTTCGAGCTGCTGAATAGGTTGCCATCGATCTTTCATATGTATATGATTGATCTCGTCGAACGTGTTTCGAGGTCTTCTCATGGGTGCGACCATCAGGCCGATCACGAGTGTATCAGGGTCGATTGACCTCCGAATCGTCTCGAAATTGACTCTGCTCAGATCAATCAACTCCAATAGACGGAATGCTTATCTCGAATCATCACACTAGCGATGATAATCTGTATGGATTCCGAGTAGTGATGTTCGCTACCATATCTTCCTCGATTAGGTTCGATTCGTCTCGATCATCCGTTCGTATGCGATGGATCTCGTTAAATGTGTTTCGAGGTCTTCTCAGCAGTAGCCATAAGGACCGGTGACGCGTTTCTCTGGATCCATTGACATCCAGATGATCTCAGAATGATCGTGGAATCGTCTGTATAACGATCGCGGTCGGTGATGCGACTTTTTGAATCGATTGACCTCCAAATTGATTGACCTCTGAATTGATGGACCTCTAAATCGCCTCGGAATGGTCTCTGCAGTAGTCAATTGACTTGATATAGGAATACTTATGAAATATCAATGCTTGTAGATCTCGAAAGTGAAGTGTTGCGACTCATTCGAAATCGTCATATGGAGTAGGCGACACCACACTCGGGGCCATTTGACTTCACAATCGTCTCTGCAGCAGTCAACTGACAGGAATACTTATCCTGATTCATCGTTCTAGTGATGATACTCCTTCTAGGTTGAGAAGAGAATTTTCAAGTTCTCAGGAATACCTATCATGGCAGGTGATACATCCCTTCGAGGCCGATTGACATCTAAATCATCTCGGAATCATATCTACTACCATCAATCAATTCAATTGGATTATTACTTATCTTGTATCGACAATCTAGCGATAGTTCTTGGTGTAGATCTGACGCGTCGAAAAAGTAAAGAAATCACGAGATCTCATGAGCGAAACTTATTTGGTGACTGAAAAGCGATTATAGTGTAAGGACGTACGTCTTCGTATGGATGCATACGTGTAGATACGATTGCAAAAGAGAATAAGTAATATAGATATCAATTGTACAGTATGTAGGTAAGATAATCGCTAGCATGCAACAAGGACTTCACGAGGTGATCATATATGAAGGGCAGTTATCCGGCCTCAGCAGCCAAGTGTACTTGAGAAGGCCAAGTGTGCTTGGAAGCAAAGTGCACTTGAGAGCCAAGTGCACCTGGCACCGCCATTACACTCGATCGCGTGTAGCCAGCACGGCTTGATCGCATGTAGCCAGTACAGCTCGATTGCATATAGTCAGCACGGCTCGAGCACGTATAGCCAGTATAGCTCAATCACCTGTAGCCAGTATGGCTCAATCACCTGTAGCCAGCATGGCTCGATTGCATCCAGCCACAGGTGAGCCAGCCAATCTCAATCGTTTTTCTCCACCCGTGCACTAGCTCCAAGTGCTGCCCCAAGTACATCCAAGATTTACCATGAGTTCTTGTATATACTTAGCAATATATTTGGAAATCAAGTGTGACTTTAAGTAATCAATTGACTGCCCTGGTAAATTAAGGCTGTGACTGGGAATCAAGGCTATGTCTGGAAATAAATGCTCCCCCTGTAAGTGTGAATGGAAGTAAATTCTGTCTCTGTAAGTGCGTTCAGATACAAATGCTGCATTTGTAGTGCCATGGTAGTGCCAGAGTACGATGAGGCTCAAGAGGTTTTGTCTGAAGCGTCTGATGTACTCTAGCCATTCTAGCATCCACAGTGCGACTTGATCTTTTTCACAATGTGAAAGTTGTTATTATACCAATACGTACCTGCATCTCATCATAGTCTGTTTGTTCATAGTATTTAATCACTAGCCTGGCTTTATAGTGTCTCGACCTATCAGCTTTATCTTTCCTCTCAAAAATCTATTTTGAGCAAATTGGCCTGATTGTAGTCAAATCTTTCTGAGGCAAATCATCAATCAATATGAAAGTCTTATTTCATTGGAAGGATATACCTTCTTCAAGAATTACTGTTTCCCATTATTGCTTTAGTGGCTCTGATATGACCTCATCATATGTTTGGAGGTCATTATTTACTGCTATTGTTTCTTGAGTACTGTGTATCAGTTGAGAGTCATTGACTTGTTTATTTGATCTTGTCGAACTTCTGATAACTCTATCAGTTAATACAATCACAGAGATATTTGGCTTCTTTGAAGCCACAAATATTCGTTGCCCAGAATTGATGTATCTTTGTATACTTCTATTTGCAGTTATCTCATCTCAAGATGGGACTTGATAATGAAAATTGAGAGTCTAATTGTGACTACAAGTTAGCACATCAGTGTATATATGGGAGTAGATATCCTCGTCAGGTACCCTATGTGAAAGATCTACTTTTCCAGGACATGCAGCAGATGGGTTTCGATCTTTCTGCACATTGTTGTGTCTTGTTATTTGTAAGAGCAAAGCAGCATCAAACTATCGGGGATAACTATTGCACTTCTGATACGACCGCATAAGATGCTGTGACCCACTCTACTCTCTCGAGTACTGCTGTGTATCATCCCCTCATCTGTTCTACCAGGATATAGTTATTCAATTGATATTCCTTCTTGTGATAGATCAAATATATCAATTTTGGTAGTCTCTTCATTTGTCACATATTTTCTTTTTAGTGATTGTGAGCATGATATGTATGTATTTATCTTCTTGTCATAAATAACATCTGATTGATTCCTTATCATGTTAAATTCTAAATCCCAGATCTACTACATACTGGCAGTATTGTATATATATGGAACTATCATGAAGCAGGATTTTGATCGTAGGTCAAGGTTCTTGTCAATACACAGAGACTCTCTGGTATTAATCTATTTACAAGACATCCATATTGATGAATATGATCAAGTAGAGTATTCTAATTTATTGGCTTTTATGTGGGATTATCAGTTGATGTATCTTATTTTGGCTTCCTGTTGCTGTCACGCACTTCGTACAGAGTCTCATGTTGAGCCTTATAGCTATCTTGATTGTCCCTCATAGTTAGGTCCTAATGTAGCATTCACTGGTATAGATATAGGACCATGTTTCTTGGTTCTCCACAGAATTTGAGTGGTGTTTGGGAATTGAGCATCATAGCTCTACCCTTCTCAGTGATTGTTCAAATGATTCTCTCGGCAATACCATTTCCATGGTGACCTTATGTAGAGCAACACTATAGTAAGGGATTGCATGAGATCAGCGGCATTGGAAAAAGGTTATTGTAGCATTCTTCTTGGCTATTGTCATATCAGAATCATTGAATTCTGTAGCCTATGTTTCATGTGTTGAGTTTGGCTTGCTGATAGATGGCGATACAAGTTTCTTCTTTTTTATCTGATTTTAAATTGATGGTTGTCCAGTATGTGTAGTCATCGATAAAATAAATGTAGTGCAGATTAGCAGCATTGGTCACAATTCCAAAAGGGCAACAGGTTTCGGAGTATATTAGTTTAAAGATTTTATATTTTTGAGGAATCATGGTACTTATAAACCTTTACTTCTGTTTCACCTGGGTCCAAACATCACATATTTGGGAGTTGAATATCTCGGAACTGCCAATAGGGCTTTGTATTGCAGCATGGTGTAGATGGGCCAATCGACGATACAATAGGTAGGACACATGGGAGGTGATCAGTGATTTGTCTCGTATGAGAGTAGTTGAGGTATGTCAACTTGTGGGGTGGCTTCCGCCAATGACAGAGTTGAGAGCTTGAGCATTGAATTGAAATTGAAAAAAGTATTAGTCTCCTACTCATTTGGCAGCAAGTGTGATTGGGTTAGATGATATAGAGCTGAAGCTAGATTGAAGGGTAGTACTGTAGTTGGAGTGGTCGAGATTGTTGATAAAGTGCAAAGAGAGATGAAAGGTAGATGTATAGATGGCTTTGAAGTTTAGACTAGTCAATTTCTATTATATGTCAACGATCTCATGATGAGTGGCTCTTATCATTCTTTCATCTTCAAGTTTAATGGAAATTGGATATGTCAGTCTTTTATAGGAAATGAAGGAATTGTGATTATTATACATGTCATAGAAACCCCCTGAATGTACAATCCTGCTTGTAGAAGTCCAAGTTCTTAGAGCTTTTGCAGTGATAAGAGCGACATATGTGATGAGACCAAACGTTGCTTGTTGATAGTCATTCTATAGTCAGTACAGGTCTCCTCTGATGAAAATATCTTACTAGGCCAGTAGTGCATCTGCTTCTGCCATTGTATTGCTATTATGTCATTTCATAACCTCATTTGGACATCGTACCCTCTCTGGTATATGTGGCATTCGGTTTTAACCTGGTCATATCTTATGCAGTAAAAACATGACCTGTCATCTTGTTTCTTGTAGTCACTGCTGCTGATGTATGTATCGCTCTGCTTGACAATTCCACAATTCTCAGGACAATAGTTATTCATTTTACAGTGTATGTAGGTGTATTCATTACCGTCCTTATCCTTGTTTTCTCCTTTTTTTTCACATAGCCTTGCAAGTTGCCAAGGCTACAACCACGATTGCAGCCATCGCCGTAGCCTTACTAGCTGCTGCATTGTATGTAAAGTGCAGATCTGGTGGTGATATCTCCGATTATTTTGGCAAGGTAGGCCTTCCCTTCATCTCATTTGATAGTATCCAAAACTTTCTATGGGGTGGGAACTGGAGTTTGATGTTCAATTATCTTAATTGATATATTGTATTCTTTTGTTACAGTATTAAAGATGTGGGTATTGGGAGTTTGATCAGAGATTTCATAATGGGTGCCAATTAATCTTTTTTGATTTAAAGAAGTAGTATTAGGTATTTCTGGATTCCTTCATCTTTGATGGGATGGACTGCATGGAAGCTGTACAGGATCTGGGTACGTCTGATTTGAATATATGTGTTATTCAGTGGATCTTGGAGGATTTCCCATATGTTGGCCAGGGAGTAAATATTCCTGATGTATGCAAGTAGATGGTTAGAACACCTTATTGAGATTTTGGCTTGAGCTTTGCTGGCTTGTGTTTGTCAATCTCATTGTTGAAATCTGATAGCTGAATCAGAACCAACTGAGTTGAGCTCTTAGCTGAAAACAATTTCATATTCATTTATGGCGATCAATTAAGACCAATCGTTAAGCTAGTAATGTATTAGTTCAATTCGGTTAGTTTTGGACTGCTTTCGAAGTCAGTCTTGAGGGTTTCAGTAGACATGGTGAAGATGTAGGTGTAGGTGACAGTAAGTGATTATGGTAATGAGTTCATATTTGATTGTTTGTTTTGATGTTTTAGTGTCTTTGCTAGGTTGACAGGATTTCAGTGGTACAGATAACATTAGATGATGTGATTATAGTGTGGAGAGTTACTTAACGAAGTCTAGAGTATTTCAGGCACATATAAGAATAGATATCTCAGATGATTGCGACTGGCATGCTAATGACCTATCACGTTGAGCAATGAATTGATGCTTGATTGGAATGTTTGAACCTATATCACATCTATTGTATATATAGCGTCTGCCATATAGTCAAGAACTCTTGTTATTATGTGCTATTGTATATTCTCGTATCTTCATACACATCTGAGATTTCCATACAAGCCCTGATCCCATACAAGATCTCATACAAGACCAGATATGTCATCCTGTTGCATATCGACAACCATTGAGCCAGATGGGTTCTCAGATAGCTGGATGCAATTGATTCAGAGGGGCTTTCACTTGCCTTCATGCTGGTCCACCATCTTCCTACCCTCGAGTACCATATTGTTCCTTTGAATTTCACCAGTTCAATGACTGAATTCACTAGTTTTCTAGATTGTCAGGTAGTAGTAATGTGTGAAATATCTGAATTGACAATTTGGCACCAGCCTTCCACTTTGTTTTGACGATACCATACATGACAGCATTTTTAAGGAAGGTATAGCCCCAGCTACTAACCTCCTTTGATATTTTGTTTCTCAGAGTCAGAGTTTGAAAAACTCTCCAATACAATTTCCACCTCACTGTTTGTCTTCTATTTTTCCTATTTCTCCTCTGCAAGCCATGTACTGTCTTTTTGATTTGTTGAAGCACATCTCTTCTTCTTGTTCTCATGTAGGTAGACAGACTTAGCTTTCGGGACATCTTTGTTGAAAAAAGCATGCTTGAGTAGCTTGTTCAATAAGTCATGGTTCGGACGGTTGGGAGAGGTATGACCAACCTGACTGCAGTTGTAACAGGTTAAACTGTCAACTATAGTCGTACCAGACGTACCAGATGTACCACCTTTCCTGGAGTCTATTTTTCCAGCAGAGGTATTTGTATTAGTATTCATGTTGGAAGCACTTACTGGTCAAGACTTTTGTGTGACGTATTCAACGTGATGAGGTAGTCCATGAGCTGCTCAAGGGTTGTTGTCCTATCCTTCATGCAAATATATCAGACCAAGACTTTATTAACTCCCTGGTTGCCCTTTTCAATTTTAAATTCATAAGTGTTAGCCAACATTTCAGCTGGCATTGACTAGTGCAAGTCTAACATCGAACCTAGGTATCCGAAAAACTCATTAAACTGTGTGTCCTGTTCTCCTGTCTTTATACTCAACTCCACCCATTCATGTTTGACTAGGTAGAAGGCATTGTACATGATATACTTAGCTCTCAATTTCTTGCAAGAAGTGGTTCATTTAATAGATGTACTCATTGGGAAACGATATATGGCTCAGACAACTGTGTCGCCTTTCTGCTGTAGGACTGCTGACTTACCACAACCTGTTGTGTCTAACCATCCAATAGTCTGGATGGTATTTGTGAAGTGTCGTTTCAAAGTGAATATGAAGGCAGTGATATTATTTAGGGTTCATTTGATATTATATGACAGAAGGTTAGACGATTTGACAGAAAAGCCACAGCTTACAGAGAAGTCAGTAGTCCATTCAGAGGAGCCACAGAATTTGGATGAGCCTGGAGTCGGTTTGAGGAAGCTACAGATTCTGAGTGAGCCTGGAGTCAGTTGGAAGATAGTATTGGGTGCTGGAGTTGTATGTATTTGGTTAGTCTTAAGTTGTTCAATGACGCATTCGAATGCTCTCATCTCAGATTGAAACTTGGATTGCTCTGAGGAATGGCTTTTGACTCAGTGTAGCAGCATTGTATTCCCTAGCGAGAGCTGTATGATATCGGTCTGGTCTGTTGACTGCAGTTCCAACTTGAACTTCTTAAACTACCTCTCAACATTGACAAAGTAATGCTTCTTAATCTGGAGTTCTTCTTCCAACTGGTATAATCCCTGGAAAGCTGCTACCAAATCCTTCCTTGGACTATCCTGGGCGAACTCAGTAGCCTGCATATCATGTTGAAATAGAACTTTTGGAAGTTCGTACTATTGACAAACTGATTAGGTTCGTACAACCTGAATCATTGACAAGTCATTCAATATAAATCCCATCATTTCTACTCACATCTTCAAACGAAAATCAATGGTTCCCGAATTAGTTCCTAACAAATCCTGTAGTATTGCTCAATCTCAAGATTGAACCGATCAGATTCAATATCAGCACAACAATCACTATGCAAAAGTTCTAGTGATTCGATCCATGCACCCCCTCATGAACATACTCTTCAGCAACATAAATCAATATTACACCCCTACCAAAGTTGATACAGTCTTCAAACCAACAGTACAAAGTATCTAGATTCTTATAATGATATCTGTGTAAGATGAAACAAAATCGAATAGAATTACATGCTCAGTACCTTGTATATCATCCCTTAGTATCAATTACAGCAGCCAACTTGTCATGTATGCTTTTGTACAGTTTAGTCAAGGTATGTCTCCGGTATCTCCTCTCAGATCTTTGGAAGAACTTTGGCCAACCTTACTTTCACTTTATCCGGACATCTATTTGTGTTTCCAATGTCTGGGTATTTCCTATGAAGACTGTACATGATCTCCACCCAGGTATGAAGAACGCAATTGAGGTCTGGAAAATTGGATGGCCAGTCCTACACTTGGATGTGGTATTTCTCAAAAAGCTCCATAACCACAGCTGCTTTGTGTATTGCAACATTGTCCTGCTGGAAAATTGAATCCCCTTGGATGTCATGAATACGTTTAAGGACTGAAAGAACAATGTACTGAAGTAGCTTGGTATAGATACCCTTATTGACCGATTTGACAATAAGAGGGCAGAAGGTTCCACAGATCCTGCTCTACAATCAACTCCATACCATCAAGTAAACCCCTTTGGCATTTCTTTTCAGTGCAATACAGTCTGTAACTGCTTACATCCTCATAGGGATGGAAATCAGTACATAAGGTTGCAAACAGAATATGTAATAATGGTTTTATCTATTGTAGAGTAATATAAGTAAAATAATTCCTAGCATACAAATAGCACATTGTAGGGTAATTATATATGAAAAGTGGTTACCCAGACTCGGTTGCCAAGCGCACTTGTTTGCCAGGTATACCTGCGAGCCATATGCATTCATAAGGCTAAGTACACTAAGGAGGCCAAGTACACCTATAAGATCGAGTGTACTTATGAGACCAAGCACACTTAGAAGTAGGGTTGACAATGAACTGTCAGGAATTCATACCATTGATGAACTGGTTCGGTTCGAGCGAAGCAGATCCTTGGCAAGCTATTCCCCTCAAACCCCACATCGGGAAAAGTGCCCGCGTTACCGTAATCGGGATTTGTTATCTCTGTTACCGCTATGTTATGGGATGTTTTGGCTGTTACCGCACCACCACGGGTACGTTATCACGGCTTATCACGGCTTACGGGGCGCTACCGTATATTCGCGTACAGTTTTTCGATTTGCAAGATAATATGGAAACATATGAGTATGATTTGTCACTATAAGAATTGAATGCACGTCCAAGTCCTTCTAATTCGTATAGATCTTGAAATTACTCATTTATCGAATATAAAATTGTAACGGTGTTACAGAATCTACATCTCTCTAAATTTACATAGCTCTAGAATGCAACAACTCTTACAACGACTTCCAAGATAATCTAACCACGGCCGATGGCATGACACTGTGACATGGTGTTTGGTGGCGACTGACACCGGCCCAGATATGGTGGACGGCGGCGACTCCGACTGTGGCTGACAACTCTGATACAGTGTGGTGGGAAAATCCGTTTTTCACCACCACCGCCACTCCGTTTGGCAGGGGGGGGGTGTACGGAGATACAGGGATAAAGGAGACGGGTTGAACGATGGGGAGTATATATTTGGGAGACCCCGGAGTAGATAGACATCATCTTACCAGACAACGAAAATACACACTCTATCTTTCCCAGCTCTTGGTCTCTCTCATTCTTTCTGAGAATTCGTAAATCCACGCAAATTGTGTGCTTCCTCACGGCCGGATATCCCATCATATCCTCTTACCCTCTTCCTACACTCCTCGAGCCAGAACTGCTCTTTCTCACGAATTCCCTTTGGATGCCGCGAGAGGCGCGGCGCAGTGTTGATGATAGGCCCTCTCCGCCGTTTCACTACAATGGGCTCACTGACATGATGGTGCGACTCAGACAGTGGCTGACAACTCTGACAACTGTGACAATTCTGACAAAAACTCTGACAACAACTCTGACAACAACTCTGACAACAACTCTGACAACAACTCTGACAACAACTCTGACAACAACTCTGACAACAACTCTGACAACGGTTCAGACTCTGACAAGCTGGTGCAGTGGGCTGACGGCATCTAGTATATCATGTTGTATGTCTCCAAAGATGTATACTGATTGATAAAATATTGGTTATCATCACCACCACTCAGCACAAGATGCACAGGAATGACAACTGAAGACACATTTATGATCCGTCGTGATTTTTGTAGAACATCCCGACACATTATCATCCCATGATTGATGTTTGGCATAGCAGACGACAGATATTCTAATTCTTCTACCAATAAAAGGTCGTGATGCACACTGCGCCATACCACCCTCCCGTTTGCGTTGACTTTTCCGGTGTTAATGCGATCGCTGAAACGAAAAGCATACAGTAACTTGGCAGGGTGATATCCTTGTTGCCGAAACCAGCTATTATTTCGTAGTGCTCGATCCTCTTGTATCAAGATATGGTCGAATCGATTGCCATGTCCGCGCCATTTCTCTACACATCTTGCTTTTTGAACTATGACTGCATCAGGATTGTTGTGCTGCTGTATAGTGACTGTGACACCGTTTGCTATGCGAATCTTTTGATGGCGAATCCACGATTCTCGGGACCCAGAGGCTCGCAGGTCTGGGCTTGCATCCGGATCCATTCGGCATGCCGCAAAATATGATGTCAGAGATTGAATGAACTCTGACATAATGATGTCATTGGGAAATGCCAGAGATGCAATTGTGTTGCGCTTTTTCATCACTCCATTGATGCGGGGGTTAAGGCTTGGTATTGGTTTGTCGCACGAATGGGAGTCCCCCATAAGCAACTTTCTGTATGTATCTGCCTTGGCTGAGAGTGGGGCAGCTTCAATCATGTACCGCAGAATGCTGACTCTCGACTTGATATGAAAGAGACGTGTTTCCCATCGCAACATCTGCGGAATATAGTCAACCTTGTTCGATGCACGATAACCATCTTTGATGAGGTTTTTGTAGGCGGCTTCAGACACTTCGGTGTCACTGTTATCGGCGGAACCCATCTCCTTGATACATTCGATGTAATGAAATAGGGAATGGATTTTGGGGATTTTGCTTATAGACTGATTGTGGCGGTATGGTAAAAAGAGGTGTATGTTCCTGCTGATGCTGTGAAGTGCGTCCTGAAGATATCGGAGTGTGGTTTTGGTGTGAGAGTGGTATCCGGCAATCAGTGTGAAGTCAGTGACCGATTTGAGGAATTTGAGGTGATTGGGATGTCCTTTGAGAAGAGGGGCCAGTGTTGCCAGCCAAACCTTCAACATATCTTTGTATTCGCTACCGGTCCATTGTTTGACTCGAGACAATTTGTTGCCAAACTGGCAAATATCGGAGAAACGAGGCAATGCGAAAAATCGTTCATCTATCAGCTCCAATGCCTTTTTTGCGCCATATATATCTTTCAGAAAATCAACCATCCATTCCCATGTGTGATCTTTAAAAACGCCCTTCAAGAGCTGATACAGCCGATCAATGTTCATGCTCGCATATATGTTGCAACCCGCATGGGCATCGGCGATATTTGGGCAGTTTTCAAACTTTCACAACCCCACATCGTTTGCAGCCTCTACTGACATATCTTCATATCGTTGGGGATGGCGTCGTCTTGGCCTGCGGTTGAAGCCGGGCATATCATCAGGATCTATCTCACAACGAGGACACCAGCCATACTTGACCCCAGTTATATTACATTGCTCTGGGTAGTCTGCGAGGAATGATGCAATCCGGAGATATACGTGATGAGTGCGACCGTCTGCACACAGAACCTTGATTCCACTCTTCGCCGGCTCCTCTAAAGGACGAAGCATTGTTGCCATAGATTCTTGATATGCAATCTTAATAGTGTGGGTTTTCGGGCCGTTTGGACATCTCCGCAGAAGTCCAATCAGTATCAATCCGTTCGACTTAACAGATCGTCGTTTCGCCTTGGAAAGGTTGCCGATACTAAGATAAACAGGCCACGCTGACTTGTCACCACTCAATGTTGAGAGCATGGTTTTGTCACTACCAAGTATGACTGGGACGACTGTCGATCCATCTGGCAAAGATTCCTGAAATGTATCAGCCATATGACACCGCGACACTCTGACACCGCGACACTCTGACACCATGACACTCTGACACCGCGACACTCTGACACCGTGACACTCTGACACTCTGACACTCTGACAACACTCTGACACTGCGACACTCTGACACCGCAACACTCTACACACCACGACACTCTGACACTCTGACACTCTGACAACACTCTGACACCACGACACTCTGATACCGCGACACTCTGACACCGCAACACTCTGACACTGCGACACTCTGACACTGCGGCACTTTGACAACATACTCTGAAACCGCAACCCTTTGACACCGCGAAACCACAACACTCTGACAGCATACTCTGACGCCACGACACTCTGACACTGCGATACTCTGACACACACTCTGACTGAAAAGAACTTTCTAACAGAGGGAAACTTGCCTGTGTTTTCCACCACCAGTCTGCAGTCCACATCTCGGCATATATACGTTCGCCGCTTGCATCAATTTGCCGTACTGGGGCATAAGAGAGATGCGCTTTGAACGGTCGGTGGCCAAGAATATATTGTACTGCCGCAATAGGATTCCGGTACCAGAATACGGTGGCTTTTCCTTCAACATTGACTGAACCCTCCTCCCATCCGCATCCAAGCCCGTCCATGTGTTCCATGTCCGCAATGAGTTGATATAATTGATCTGCATGATTGGCATCGGCACCGGGAACAATAAGCTGTCGTTTAAGGAGGTTATTGAGTTTCGTTTTCCGCATGTTGGTGTCCACAATGGAACGACAAAGTTGCCATTGTTCGGGTGTCGTAAATGGTGCAAGTGGGTCCCAGTTATCCAGTTCAAATGATGGTACATGTACTATATCGTCGACAGGGGCTCCAGCATTTGGGAAAACTTCCGTAGGTTGTGTGTTGTCAAAACTGAAAATGTCATCTGTGTCTGTATCTGCATCGAGCCTTGGGTCCCTAGGTTGGAACCCAGCATCGGACTCCTCGGGCTCAACGTAATTTGTGTGGCGACCATGTATTATACGACGATGGCATGTGAGATCACTTTGTCGGGAAAAGTGGCGCCCGCAAGATGTGCAAATGAAGGATTGCATGAGTGAACTTTGATGGTGAACGTGTTAGAATCAGCTTACTCCCTTAACCCAAAACAGGGAGCGAATCACGTGTTGGCACGTAATGCATAATTGCATCTATGCGGTCTGTCTCAATATAACCTTTAATTTTGCATTTTCAATCAACCCCTCTCTACAAACTAGATTTCAGAATCTTCTTCATATATGCCTTCTCAAAACTAACCATACGCTTCCAGCTCCCCAACTCGGTTCGGCTTGCACCGAGCGCATTAGTACGGTTTTGGTAGAGAAAGGCAGCATCTGGTGCGCGAGGAATAGATAAGTATGTCTAAACCTCCCCTTCTAGTAGAGTATATCTCTCATTCCATCTTCTAGTAATCTCATACTCATATCTCCCACAACTCTATCTTCAATCTCTTTTCCAGTTCTCTCATCTTAAACGTCACTATGCGGCCAAAGCGACAACCCCGTACGTGGCCATCGACCAGTAATTGGACAAAAGAGAACATTGCCTGTGTGCTCAACAAGTCAACCCAGGATATCGATAATGTGTTTGCGCGGCAATCATTCAAGCGACATCTGGATGAAGTTAAACAGTGGAAGACTCGACATAACCGCAAAGTTATTCCTGCCCACAGCCTGCTAAAACTTTATCCAGCTCTGAAGCCAGGCGAGGTAAAGACATATGACCAGGTTAGTAAATCTTCTACTCCTCATAGCGGGCCGACTCTGACTCTGACTCTGACATTAGGAGTTTGTTGACATCATGATTTCGCTCGTTGAGGAGGCCCAGGATCTTCTGGGAATCACGCCCCAGACTGCGTTCATTGATGACGACCTTGGAGCCATGGGTCGTATAGTATCATGCCTGTTAAGGCAAGAGACTCGGAACGCCGCGAAGACTGGCAACACCCCGACTAAACCTAAGTCATCCGCCAAGCTAGTAGCACTGAGCCCAGCAAAACCTGGGCCATCAAAATCAAAGCCAGCCCCACCGCCAAAGCTATCGCCGAAGTCAGGTCCGAGTACACCGGTAAATCATACCACCTATGTCCAAGTGGGTTCCAGCTCGCCAGGCCCTTCCGGGTCACGGCCTCAGGGGGAATCAGCAGCCCAGCGAAGGTCAACTACCCGCGTGGGACGGTTCTCATCAACACCAACACCTACCTCTCAGGGGGTGCCCTTGCCATCTAGATCGCCCTTGCCACCCAGATCTAGGCATGCACAACCACCACCAATCCCCCCTACACGTGATTATTCACCTCTGTCGATTGGCGCAGATTCCAGGAGGTCTTCGGTAAAGTGTTATGCATCAAGTTCGCCAGCGCTATCTATCCCAGAAACCTCAAGGACCCAATAGGTACGGCAAGCGGCCGCAATTGATCTTCTTATCCAGTGGTACGAATCAGATCTCCCTGTCGACCATGACCCAGCACCTGTTGCAATCAAGGACTTCATGTACGAACCTGGGACACCTACCTCGTACGAAGAACTCGTTCAATTTATAACTGAACAATTCCACCTTGCGGAATTTACAAGGGTCTTTGACCGATGCATAGCGTCCACCCACCATTTACGGCCAGAGGATAGAGACATAATCTCCCAGTACCAATGGAAAAATCGGCTACTAACCCCAGATACTTGGAATTCGGCATGTACAATTGCGGAGATTGGTGGTCGCCTTTTTATAGCGTTCTACACCGCTCCAGAGACCGTACCTATGGACGACTCTGACATAGATGTCGTTTATGTAATGACAACAATCAACCCCAACTTTCGGGAAACACCCGTCGCAGTTAAGCTGGACCCCGATGAGGACTTTGAGGATCCTCTCCAATCGATTATTCCCATAACCCGCGAGGTCATCAACCTCGATGACGATGAAGAGGATGAAGAGCTAGCACCGGAAGCTGCACCAGTGGATGACGATGAACCAGAGCTCTTGCCGATAACTAACATTGCTACTCCTGCAACCCCAGATATTCCGTCTGTTGAACCAGTGGACCTGGATTTCGAGATGGAAGACATAGAGAATATAAATCAAAATGACGCAGACTTCGACAACATGACCGTAACGGAACATGAAGGAGGCACTGGCAATGACGTTGAGAGCCAAGCACTGAAGGATGAAACGATGAACAACGTCTATAAAGACTGGTGAGTTGCTATCTGCCCCAATGTCAGAGTCTCTGTCAGAGTCGCTTCTGCACCGATGTTAGAGTCTTTGTCAGAGCTGCTGTCAGAGCTGCTGTCAGAGTCTCTCTGTCAGAGCCATTGCAGCACCGATGTCAGAGTCTCTGTCAGAGCTGTTATAGCACCGATGAGGTACTGTCAACTTAGAATACGGCTAATTATATTTGTAGGCTGGCTGATTTAATAAACAATGAGGATTTTCAGAGAGAGAATATGGAAGAGTCGTGTAAAGCGTTAGGAATTACCATGGAAAACAGGACATTTTTGCCACTAAGAACAACAACCCAGCTCCACCCACACCAAATTGTTGCTGTTAATTGGATGGTGGACAAGGAAAGTGGCCTGGAGCAGGGTGGACTATTGGCTGATGATTGCGGTACCGGCAAGGTAATCCTTTTACACTCTGACAACAGTGCAATACTGACAGTTACCAGACCCTGACAGCCTTGGCATTGATTTTTCACCAAGTCAATAAGTACGAGCAATTACTGAAACAACCGCCTTCTGGACTTGAGCAGTGGCAGAGCAAGATAGATAATATTAAAGCGCAGGAAGAAAAGGGACAGAAAGTCGAAAAGGCACCACCAAAGCCTTGTTGGGAGGTTCACCTCCCAACATTGATATTATGGTAAGCCGGATATCAAAATATATCTTCTCATTTTTGCAACTGAAACTAATCTTGAAATAGCCAAAAACCAATAGTACTGGAATGGGAAAACGCAATAAAACAATATACCGAGCTCAAACCACATCTCCATTATGGATCTAAATTTTGGGGAGCAAATGATCATCGTGAAGCTATAAAAAGCGGTCACCCATGGCGATATGTTGTGATTACGACTATCGAGATCTATTACAAGCGGCAGGGCATCGTGGGATATGATGTGAGCAGTTTTTGGGGCCCTAGTCAGTTTCGGCGGGTCATTATTGATGAGGCTCATAGACACAGAGTCTGCGGGATGCCGGTTGGGAAAACAAGAAGGCTTGACGGAACCCTAGTTAACACCCCAACTGCAAGTTATGGTCCTTTCCAGGCTGCAGCATTGTTCCGCCTTGAGCCACAGTTTAAATGGATGTTGACTGCGACTCGGCTGGTAAACGAGATTGAGGACTTATGTTAGGTTTTAACTTTTCTACAGCAGGATTCATGGTTGGAAGAAAATTTGCCTCCTGACACTTTTGACCATGCAGCAATGCAACCACAAGTGGACGACTGGCAGCCGAATGAAATGAACCCCGTATTTGGCACAGCACCTGATGCCGAATTCACGAAAATAGCTAATCCATACCAACGAGGCCCTTGGTATGGATCTCTTATCCACTGCACCACCAAGGCGTGGGACTGGTATTTGCTCCATCTAATCGAATCAATCGGATCATTGCGAAAGCAATCCAGTCAAACTCAGGAATCCGTGGCAAAGCGGCAACGCTTTGAGCAAGCAGTTGGTGAAAGTTCTTTCACCATATTAAGGACATTGATGCTCCGACGGACCATGGTCAGTAGAATCCCGTTCGATAATCTGCAGCCGATCATTAATATCCCTCGAATGGTAATGGAATGCCACCTGGTCACCTACACTGAAGCCTCAGGTGAGCACAATTTTTACCGGAAATTAGTAGACTGCAATTACAAGCAGTTGAAGGATAGCATCACCGGCGTAACAGCAGACGATGATGGACAACCACCGGTGGCGAATGATGGGAAGAAACTAATGAAGAGATTCAAACCTCGTTGGCGATTCATTCGAATCGTTGCGCTTGCCCCAGTCCTTGGTCCCGCAACAATATTTCCAGAGACCAGCCAAGCCCAAATGTTGTGGGAGAGCAATAAGTCCGACAATGGAAGGCCCAATATAACCAAGATGGCAGAAATCATTAAGATGTTCGCGGCCGCTTTCCAAGGGCAGACCGATCGGATACCTTCCACCAACCAGGTTACGAATATGAGTCATGCTCGCTTCGAGGTTGCAATGAGGTATGGGGCTCCAAAATTGGCCTGGTTGAAGAATTGGCTCCGCAAGAACATGCCTTTGGGCAAGAACAATCAGAACAATGGTGAGAAGTTGATACTGTGGGTGTATTGGCCTATTACACAGTGGTTTGTCGAACAGGTCAGTACTCCCCTTTTGACGACACTTCTCCTACTTTGACATCAACTCTGACAACAAGTCTGACATCAACTCTGACATCAACTGTGACATCAACTCTGTCATCCTGACTTCTGTCACTGACTTTACATAGTACTGCCGTGTCTTAGGCTATAACTGCTTCGCTATCCATAGTATCATGGGCACCGATGCCTGCGCCAGAATTAAAGAGAAGTTCATCCAAAAGGATGGAGTCCGGGTTCTAGTGTTGTCATATTTGACAAGCAATGAGGGTCTTAATCTTCACTATAATTGCCGGAACTCAATCATGCTAGAGCAGGGAGTCAATTATGCCTTGGAGCATCAGGCGTGGTCGCGCGTTCGTCAGATTGGCCAAAAATATACCCAGTACACATACCGCTTGGTCAACATGGCCACGATTGACCGATTGATCGAAGCAGCAATGAGATTGAAACAGCAACCGGTGCTTTATGCATTTGGGGTGATCTCCAAAGCCAGCGCAGACGTGGATGTAGATGAGGTCTACAATGCCCTGATCGGTCAAATATCTCCAGAGACGTTGAAATCAAGAATCATTGGTCAATCCGATCTCGATGATGATACGATGGATGTTGATGCGGATGGGAGTTAATATTTCCTCGGGATGAGACTTAATATTTCCTCTGGATGAGACTGGATTTCTTTACGTTCTTTTGGGCTTCTTTTATGTTCCTTTTGGGTTTTTTGGGGCGGGGTTTTCTTTGCGTTATTGTGTTTGGTTTCTTGGGTGTGATTGGGCCATGGAAGGCCGGACTTTTGAATGACTGATTCCTGTACATCTCACTTATTTTCCAATTAACTGGTATCTACTGTAAGGGTTTTTGGGATTGGGTTTCTTAGGCTTTCGGATCAGGTTGGTAGTTTATGTTTGTGTTTTGTTCATTTTATATTCAGATATCAGCAAATGGAAGGCAATTCGTACTCTGATACTACCTTGAAGACTCTGACACTGCCGTGACGACTCTAACACTGAGTTGATGACTCTGGCACTGCCATGACAACTCTGACACTGCCTTGACGACTCTGACACTGCCTTGATGACTCTGATAGCGCGTTTACAACTCTGACACTGCTCTGGCGACCGTGACGACTCTGACACTGACACTACCGTGACGACTCTGACACTGCCGTGACGACTCTAATATTGACACTGCCGTGATGACTCTGATACTGTGCCGTATCCTCTAGCATTGTTTTAAACAGTGTTTCATTTGACGGGAAACTTACTGTCTTGGGTTATCATTGTGTAAGACTGAAACTAGTGTCGGAGTAGAAGATGAGCCTTTGGAACTGTCAGACGCACTTGTCAGAGCCACCTACCCGAGTTTCCTATAGTTCTCCATTGTATTAAGCACTAGTAGGGATTGTAGGCTACTATCAAAGCTGCTGGCAGGGTTGTTAAATTAAGGGTGCCGGGCCGCACCCAGGTTAATTGGTGGCTTGAGATATTTGCCAGGTAAGTTTTCCTACAGTACATACCTAAGTACGTGTATGAAGATGAGATACATCCTCAAGCACCACAAAGCCTTGCAACCTCTAACTATGTGCAGATTCATAATGATATTCTACATACAATGCAACATTCGAGTTATAAGTCCTTCCTTTTGTTCACCTTCTGTTCAGGAGAGCCGTCATTGCCAACGGAGTATCGATGGAGAGATTTGGCTCAATTTGCGTGAGCACAAGATTCAGGATTGCCTCTGCCCCTTTAACTCTCATGATTCTGGATGCCACGCTGAACCATATCAAGCAACACTGGTGGATTGGGATCAACATAAAGTGATCCCTAAGTGGTTGCGAGATAGGTGTCTGGTGGTGTGGCCCAATATTCAAGTCTGAGCAATAGAAAGAGCAGTAAAAGAGTGGTGAATCCCTTATAACTTTTTCTCTGACAAGCAACTCACGTATATTCTAACTTCTACTTGACAAGGGGTCCCAACATGACGATATACGATCTAACTTCAACTCTGACACGGCAGTCTAACTGATATCTACTTATACGGCATAACCTCAACTCTGACAAGCGGTCCCAACGTCACGACATACAGTCTAACTTCAACTCTGACACGGCAGTCTAACTGATATCCACATATACGGCATAACCTCAACTCTGACACTGGGTCCTTACCACTCCACATAAGGACTAACTACAACTCTGACAATTTCCATTGCTCTGACATGGGTTTCAAGGTACGGAGGTCTGAACATATTGAGAGAGACGGAAATGCTACATAAACGGTGATAAGCCGTGGTCTCTGGGTACATTAAAAGCCAATACTTTCACCTCCATCACAATCCGACACGCCTGATACGTACAACAAACAGGATGGCATACTCGAAAAGTACCAAGTGCTCCAAAAACTCCAGCAGCGGGCGGAGTGATCTGAAATCCAGTGGCAGGAAGCGTGGTGATCGCGATCCATCCCAGGGCGACACAAGAAGGCGCAATGATCCACACTCCAGCGGCCGGATCCAGCAACAACTGGAAGGTGGCGATTATGGTAATGATTGTGATGATGGATGGCAACAGAGAATGGCTCAAGAGTCCGGGGTCCCAAGGGAGGTAATATACATCTTCGCATTGGGCACTGACATTGAATTGTGACATGGGCTGTGACATGGACTCTGACAATAACTTAGTCGCGAGCATCTCCCGATATTGATGGACATTGAATTGTGACATGGGCTGTGACATGGACTCTGACAATAACTTAGTCGCGAGCATCTCCCGATATTGATGATGATGATGACGATGACGATGATGAGCAATCGCCACAACCGTCTCGCCGCAGAACAGTTCCGGTGCCTAGAATCCCAAGGGAGGTAATATACATCT
>MU122140.1:177297-255100 GCA_014904905.1 Wilcoxina mikolae CBS 423.85
GTCAAGCTACTGTGAGATTATGGTGATTGCATTCATGGTCTCTGATAAGCGACCGTGAGGTTTGACAGGATTATGGCCATCATACCTGCAGACTCTGACAATCGACTGTACGGTCTGACAATCACACCCGATAACTCTGACATGCTACCATGAGACTATGGCAATTGCACTCCTGGACTCGGACAAGTGACCGTACGGTCTGACAATCACACCCCAGAACTCTGACATGCTACCATAAGATTATGGCAATCGCACTCCTGGACTCTGACAAGCGACCGTACGGTCTGACATGATCATGACTATCATACCCGCAGACTCTGACAAGTAACAGTGAGGTCTGACAGGATCATGGCCACCCACATGAGACCTTTGGTACCTGAGGCGTAACAAAATCAGACTCTTTGGATATCGCACCTAGAGATGCATCGTGAATCAGAAATAAGGTTGAAATATTACCGCAAGTTACCTTATATTATGGGTGTGTTACCGGAGTGTTATCCGAGTTATACATAATGGGCTTGGGCATATTTGCATTTTCCAGCATTATAGCTGTTACCGGAGATTACGGTAAGTCATATGGTATACGGTAAGTTACAGGTAACGAGTTATCAATTTCCAGACGTACCATTTTGGCCCACAACTGGGAACAATAATAAGTAAGCAAGTTCTTGTCCGATCGGCTCGACTGTGAGTACATCTTGTAGCTAACCTCACCCGCTACAAGATGCACTGATAATCGAGCCGATCTGAGAAGAACTCGCTTGCTTATTGTTCTTCAACAATCGATGTTTCGCAAACCGATTTGTGACAAACCTCAGAACTTTGTCAGACGTCAAATTGAATCCGCTTCACACTCCGCCTTGATTCGATCTGCGATAAACCTATTGGCTTCGTTGCCAACACTACATACACCCAAGTACAGCTGGAACCACTATCATATTATTCCCCTTTTCATTTGCAGACCTCCTGAGCTGCAACATATATTTATATAATGAAAGACAAGATTAGGTGTATATCCCTTCGTGTATCTGCATCAGTCCCATGACTAATCGGTACCATCATGGCGACATTACAGCTGATGTGGTAAATGGAAAATTCCATTTCCAGTGATTGTTTGTAAACTCCATGCCGATACCATTTATGCCGAGCAGAGATCTATAAGAAATGAAGAGAAGAATACCAAGAAACCAAGTCATTTGCCCAAATCCTCCTGCTCCTCAAAAACTCCCGAATTGTTGATGGCAATGACATTGATTATGACCATCACTTTGTTGGATACTCCTGATCGAATACCTCAATTAGGTCTTGACAATTCTCGAGATTCTCTGCTGACTCCAGACTCATATGTAGGTAGTTATAACCGGTCCACTGATCAAGATATTGAAACTATTGTTAATATTACTTAGAATTGAGAATCTGATCGACCTCATATTACTCCATATCATTGACAATCATCACCTGTAATTCTGAGGGTAGCTGGTCGAGTGCAAACAGGAAGCATCTATTAAGCAGGAAGATGTGGAATATATTGTGTATACACATCATCTCTGGCAAGTCTAATCTGTAAGCATTCATCATTGATGACTTTACTCACCGTCTATGGCCCAATACACTTCTAATCTAACTTGTTGGATGTTCTCATTATCTGAATATTTCAGGTTGAAAGATATACCTTATTCCCGACCTGGAACCTCATTTGTTTGCTTCCAGCATACTTTGTCTGATCGGCCCCAGCGTCCAGTAGGTATTCTCTGAAGATTTGATAGCTCTCTTTGAGAGCGATCGCCATGGAGTCAGCTTCAGCTTTCAAGTTCAAGTAACCATCAAATTGGTCCTAGGGAACCTTGAACTACATTGTCGGGTGATAGGTATAGTTGGCCCAAAAGGAGATTATCCTGGTCGAATCTTGCACAAGGTTATTGTGGGTATATTCTGTCAATGTTAACAGCTTCACAACGGTATCTTACTGGTAGTTGCAGAATGTCCGGAGGAATTGCTCGATTGTCTGATTCTACCGCTCTGTCTGTCCATTCATCTCAAGATGATATGCAGTCGACAGTCAGTAATCTATAGTCATGTGGCAGCAGACTCTTGTCGAATTGTGGCTGATAAATTGGATGTCATGATTGGTAACAATATTGTCTGGGACTCCGTGCTTGCAGATCAAATGCTTGAAGAAGAGCCTGATCAGCTCTGATAAGTTGATAACCTTTCTGAAGAGCAGACCGGTTGCCATATTTTGCAGCCGATCAATGATGACTGAGATATCTGTATATCCGGACGTGGTTGCTTTTGTCAAATCGTTGACGAAGTCTATGGTGATGACTTTCCAGGGTTGTGACAATGGTGGCAGTGAAATGGTGTTTCCATGGCAAGTATGCAGTGAGGACTTGATTCGGTGACATACTTTGCAGAAGATGACATACTTTCTTCTGTACATATCAATCGTAGGCCATCAGAAATCTCTAGAGACTATCTCAGTAGTTTCAAGAGCTTTAAAGTGACTGGACTTGGGGTTGTAATAAAAGAGACCCATCGCAATAACACTTAGAACATCATCCACTAGAATATATATCCTCTTCTCATAGGTCAGAGCTCCAGTGATGACACTCTATTGGTGTATGCCTTTTGCATCGGTATTTGCTGTCTCCATTTGGATATCGACTTTCTTATCTGAGACGTCAACCGCCTCTAGATCAGTAGACCTATCCTTCTCAATCACCGGTATAAGTAGTGTTGGCAATGAACCATCTGAAGTTCATACTATTTACAAACGAATTTGATTCATGCGAACTGGATCCTTGTCATGCCATTCACTTCAAACTCCACCATTTTGGCCCACAATTTCGAAAGACAACAAGTAAGTGAGTTCCAGTCCGATTGGCCCGACTTCTCGATAGTCTTGTAGGGCACAACGTTAGCTACATGATGAATTAAGTATCGAGTCGATCAGACAAGATCTTGCTTACTTGTTTTTGTTCGCTGTTGTGGGATTCTGTTTGAAGTTTGAGTCGAACCTCAGAACTTTGACAAACCTCAGATCGAACTTGACTCAAATCCAACCTCGGTTCGATCCACCATGAAATGATTCACATCGTTGCTAATACTAGAGATGAGAACATAGTATGGTTCAACTATCATGATCACTATGAGTCATCTGACAGGCATATTGTAGTCGAACTTATAATCGGACTATCTCAATGGGCTGTGGGTGGGGTTTGTTGTACCTTTCAGGTACTCAATAGTCAATTCAGATGCCGATAAGATCTCGGCCCAGTGGGCTTGTCTCTGGGACAGTACCTTTGATATCAAGATCTATTGGAGATTCTTGTGATTGCACATCACCAGAAGTTTATGGTGGGTGCCTTCCAAATAACGTCACCATGGCTTTAAGGTTACAATGATGGCAAGTAATTCCCCATCATATGAGTTGTAAATCTGCCCTCTGAGAGAGCATCTTCAGGAACAATGGATTGACTGGAGGAAGAGGTCCGGGGCCACAACATATGTTCAGATTGCCTGCATGGCAAAGCTACTGGTGTTTGTCTGGAGGATGATCTACTTGGCTGGATCAAAGTTTTACAGGATTGGTACTGTGGAAAATGAATTTGTCAGTTTCTGGAAGGGCACCTCAGCTTGCTGAGTACACACCCATTTCGAACTGATCGGCTGCAATCAATGTTATACCTATTTCAGCTTACTGTTCTGTCCATCGGATTTCAGTAATTCTGTGCATGGGAAGGCCATCTTGACATAGGTTCAGATGAATCTCTGATAGATATTCATGAAGCTGAGGAAGACTTAGATGTCTCAGTTCAATCTGAAAGTTGGCCAATTGTCATTTGTTACAATCTGATCTGGTTCCTGGCTGACACCTTCAGTACTGATCACGAAGACGAGCAAGCTGACCTCTGATGCTCAAAATTGACACTTTTATGCCTTGCAATAGAGGCTGAACACCTGCAGCCATTGCAGTACTTTATATACATACTCATCATGCTCTTTCTCATCTGTGGAGTAGATCAGGATGTGATTGAAGTAGTACAGGTAAAGTCAATAATATCAGGCTCAGGCTATAGGCAATCACCGATATACACCTGAAATCTAGCCAATGTGTTTGTTAGGGCAAATGGTACAAAAAGCTACTCAAACTCACCGTATCGGATGCATAATTACATCTAGTACTTGTGATGTTCATTAACGTGATTAAGGTGACAGGCTCCATGAAGAACAAGTTTCATACATATCCTGGTGCTGCCAGCATGGTCAAATATATTGAAGATCAATGGAAGGGTATACTGATTTGTGATTGTACCCAGGTTGAGAGCTCGGTAGTCGACACAGAATCTCAAGCCACCATCCTTCTTGTTTGCAAAACATATCTACACAGCCGCCAGTGATGATGACAGCCGAATGAAACCTTTGGCCAGGTTTTATTTGATGTAGGCCTTTAGAGTTTTCAACTCAAACTTCGACAAATTATAGATATACCTATATGGCAGCTTGTATCTGTGGTCCATATTGATTGCATGATCAATTGACTGGTACAGAGACAGCATCTAGATCTTGCTTGTTATAAAGACCTCTACAAATTCCTGATACTTTGCAGTGATGTGACCACCATTATCTGTAGGTACTGGTATAGGTGCTGAAGCTCCATCTCATCTCTTTAGCTGTGCATGTTCAACTTCATTTCATTCAGGGAAAGAATTCCTGGGAGTGGCTGTACTACCAGCCCATCACAATGGAGTATGACCGTGAGGCGTATCCCCTCTTCATGCTTTAGTGAGCCGGTAGCAGTCATTCAAGCTCTGTATTGTTGATAACTCCTCTGCCGCAACTACCACCGCTGATCCCTGCTTGCCCATCCAGCAGTAGAGTTTCTCACCTGATATCCCGCTCCTTGATGTAACAAGCAGCCTGGTACACTCCCCAAACCGTAGTACATATACCTCTTCGACCTCATTGCTTTCAAGAATATGATCGAATGCAGTTGTTCCAAGGAAATAAAAGTCTAGATGCTTACCACCACACCCACGCAAAGGTCCATTGGTATTTCTATTTGCAGTTCTATCACTATTACCATTCAGGGTGGTGGTCTGCAGCCCAAGCAGGGTTAGCAAGAAAATAGTCTGCAGTCGATTAGGGGCATGCAAGGCCATATGTCGATCAGCTTTCAAGTCCATATCCAACTCTCGAGCCTTGAGCAAATCTTGATCCAAAGTTAGGTTACATGCTGGAATGGGTACAATTAAGACATCCGATTCGTCAACCAGTACCAACCTTCCAACTACTGAATCGAGGGTCTACCATTGCTGCTGTCTCTTTCAGAAATCATCTCGCAGCCATTGATGTCCGAGGTGGCTGTGAATGCTGCTTCATCTGGTTCGCTGAGCCACATTTGCAGCTTGGACGTCATAAAGATACTCATTGCTCTACAGTTAACAAGAGCTCATATGTATTGCATTTTGCCATGAGCATCTCGAACAAGCACTTGGTGTATGATATCTACCGTATCATACTGCTCAATGCGGTACAGATACTGACAATATGTGAGCTATGGGGTTCTCGAAAGTAGCTCTTGATTTTAATGAAATTTGGCATACCTACACGTCATTCAACATTGTCATGAGTGCCTGCACCCCCAGCCTCTCCAACTCCCACCCTATTTCGCCCACTCTCACTAACTGAGCCAGGTACCGGGAGAGGTGAAATAGTTTCTTGACTGCTGAATATTAAACGACTGTTGTCATTTGACTTGGTAGCTGATACCACCTAAACTGCCAGGATTCAATATGCCTGGAAGGTTGGCTCGACTGTATCGTGGACACATGAGCATCCAGAGTCTGCCATTGAAGTGGGTCTCTTTATTTTTTGCCATGCGGTTGTTGAAGACCTGCATTGAAATGCAGGCTGATAGAGGTAATTCGGAATGTTTTCTACTCATAGTAGTCTTCCCACCAGATGGTGTCTCGGTATGCTCGGAAGTTGACGGTCTGAAATTACATTTCCTGTGAGTTCATTTGGAAGATTCCTCACTGCTGCCGGAACTCCTGGTGTGCTGCTTCTGTTGATATTGTTGTTGCCTCCTGCTCATCCTTCCAGGCTCGGATTGGAACTACACAGCTGCTTTTCAGTTCAACAGCTCCTCAATGCTTCAGAATCTCACATTTATCATCAAGCATTACACTTGTAAACATAGTTCAGGCTTCATGACCATCCAGACCATTTCGTATAACCTCTAAGGGTGTTGTTGTTTCTCCCATTTGACTGATCACCACAAGGTACAGAGCCAATTGGTCTATATTCGCACTGATTCATCCTCATTATGGAAATCCTATTCGAACTCTAAGTATGTCCACATGGCAGTGTTTAGTAGGTCATCAGAGTCACCATAATTCTTTTGTAGTTGTTTGACGGTGTGATTGAAATGATTCATGACAGGGTGATTCAAATCGAGTAACTCTGAATCTCAAGTCACTGGATCCTACATGTTCATTTTTCGTTCTAAGGAATCTTATGGCCACATCAGCTGCTGACTACTTTCAGAGTGTATTTGTCAAGATAGGTTGTGCAGATCGCAAAATGATTGTGGTGGGAGTTGAAATTCTCACAGACAACACTAATTCAGTTATCCAACTCTGGAGTGCCTCCACAGTATCGCTCAGGATCGTCTATCTTGAAAATTTCGGATATACCACATTCCAGCTCTATGGCATAATCTCTAGCAGCCTCTCATTTCCAAGCTGTTTGTGTGTTCTCAGGTGCATGCTGCTCATTCAGCTGATCTTGTATGGTACTCAGCCCATCATTCGACTCAAATTGTGGGTAGCATTGTGGCTCACATTTTGGGTTGCATTTTGGCTTGGTATTTGAAAAGGAATTCAGAATCAATTGATTCTGAGTGCCTACATTATACTAATCATCTTAGATAATCATCGACGAGCAGTTGTCATCATTGTCATTATCATTCCTAAGATGAGTACTTGTACAGGCAGTATTGAGATCACTGTTATATGAATTCAGATTTCTGTCTTTTGTATTCAGATTTCCATAATTGACATCATGATTATTGTCGTCGGTATCATGATTATTATTGAATGTGGTGTTATCTCCGACTTTATCCTTCTGATGAGCAACTTGTATCTCTCCTGGAGGCCATAGGCTCCTTGCTGCTGATATCTGCAAAGTTTTCTCAGTTTCACAATTATCAATGACATGCAATGACTGTTATTAATGAGGCGGATCGGTTCTTAGCAGATCAAACTGACCGGGAGTTTGATACCGATTCGATCCAAAGTTTGCCGAAGTTTTGAGGTTTGACTCAAACTTTGAATTGAATTCCAGGTATTGCGCATCACAATAAGCAAGCGGTTCATATGTGATCGGCTTGATTGTTGATTCACATCATAGTGCTTGAGGTTAGCTATACGACAAACAATACATCGAGTAGATCGGACAAGATCCTGCTGACCTATTGTTGTTTCAGACTGGGCGGCAAAATTGTGGAGTTTGAGGGGAAAAGTCTTGATAAGGATCCTCTTTGCTCAAACCGAATCGGTTCGTCAATGGTACGAACTTCTGACAGTTTGTTACCAATACTACATGCAATTTACCTCTAATCGACTTGTTTGAAAGCATTGGGGATCAATTTTATGTAATTGAATAATTGTCTGTTTGGTATACATCTCACAACGTATCATAAAAGAAAGGAAATCATGAAACCCCATGAGAGAAATGTATCTGATAACTGAAAAGAGATCATAGTATAAGGGTGAATGACCTGGTACAGATGGATATGAGTAGATACGGTTGTAAACAGAATAGGTGATAAAGATGATATCAATGGAAGAGTAGTAAAAGTAAGACAATCGCTAGTATGCGAATTGAACTTCGTGAGGTGATTATATATGAAGGGCAGTTACCCGAGTACGGCTGCCAAGTGTACTTGTGTATCAAGCGCACCTCTGACCAGAGTATACATATGAGGCCAAATGTATTGATGGAACCAAGTGTACCTGCGAGGCCAAGTATACTTACAAGGCCAAGTATACTTACAATCCAAGTGTACCTGGCACCGCCATTATACAGTCATTAAATCACTTTTCAGGTGGTTATCGAAAGGTCTACATTTGCTGCCCTCAATTACTCTTCTCCACTTAGCATTCATCACTCCAAATAACTGCTTCCCACTCCTTATATGTCTAATCCTTGTGTTGAAGTACCTATCATAGTCTTTGAAATACATGTCTGTTATCAAGCTTTAGTATTTTCTTGACTAGCTACTTGCAATATGTATTATGACACAGGTACCGATCAATGGTTGATAGTGATAAATTTGGTGCATACATATCACACAATTCAGCACATGTATTTAGTCTATCTTATTTGACTGCTTGCATCATGGATCTCTGTTGACGCCACATCAATATACATGGTCTGCTGCTGCTTGGATTGTTTTCAAGGGATTGGTGATCTCTAGCACAAGCAACAACATTGCGGACTGTTGATCAATATCGCCCTGTAATCAGGTCAATGGTGGCAAACAAGTATCTCAAGTAAAAGAGAATTAGGATTGCCCCCTTCTCCTCCAGGAAAAACTATTGCTGGACAGTTTGAGGTATCTTAAGAAGTGTAGCATGCTTGCAAAGTTACAATCCCAAACTTTTAATGCTGTGTGTAAGGACCGAATCACCAACACTCTTGTGTAGTAACTGTACCTCCAAGTCTTTGACTTTGGGAGTGAAGCTTTCAATGCGAACGCAAATATTGGCAAATTTTTCGGCTTGTTAGAGGAATCTCTGAGAGATCTACATCAATAATAACAAGCTGAACATTCTCTGTTACTCAGATTCAGTTGATAGCTTGGTCAGGCAAGGATCCAGAGTCGACTGTGATAACCTTTTGTTGCTCTATCACGTATTCTTCTATTGGGAGATCAGGAGGTGGGAAGCTTGTAGTGGCCAAAGTCGTTAATCTGCTGCTGAATCTATTTGACTCTGTCCAGTCAATTCATTCGCTAAAACTGTCATTCTGTACGTCATGCTTGTTTTATATAGCCGAAAGGATCACATGGTCAGAAGACTTATGTAATACCTCCAAGTTGCCAGAAATCGACTCCTTTGAGAGTGAACCAATTAAAATAGACCATCATATGTTGTGTATAGAGTGCTCCCAAAGCTTGGCAAATAGTCAGAAGTGGACAATTGCCATCAGTATGGGCAAATAGACCTTTTGTTCTTCTTATGGTTAATGTTGTTGGTGATCAAGGTGACATTTCGCTAGAGGGAACTACAATGAGAACTTCCTGCAGAGTCAGTAAAATAGAGCAGCATCATATCGTAACATAATCAGAGCCGTCCACCTGCATGTAAACTTCTCTGTTCTGAATGAACAATGATTGACCTTTGTATAATTAGTGAGTTGGTACAGAATAAACAAAATCTCAGATCAGTAATGAAACAGAATTGATCATTATACTTACTAATCTTTAGTTAGTACAGACGTTCAAAATATATATTTCACATACTGAATGTAAATAGATTTCTGGAAAATTTGTAACAAGAATTGAAAAACTACAGCAGAGTAAGAACAGTGTGATAGAATTCAGAACAGAACACATGATAAGTACGAGGGCATACAGTAGACCTTTTAATATCACTGATTATTCTGATTATAAATATATAGATTCAGTTGGAATGGAATATTTATGGGATGGGCTAATTGGTATCAAATCAGATTAAATATTCAGAAATAGATACAGAGTGAGAATGGCCAGATGCATTCAAGATCACACAATACAGCAATATAGAATGTAATAATTTGATTAGTTTCAGTCTACAATTATTCTTGTGAAATGACTATTAGTGGAGTTGATAATGGTAGATAGTACTTAATGGAGTCCTATTCTCCAATAGTACCTCTAGCATTCACCCATACCAACTATAAAACTTGAGGTCATATAAGGATGATTATTTGAAATGAAATGATCTGCTCAATGTGTACTATCTGACTGCTTTATCTGATCTTGATACTATCCAGCTGTTCATTCTCTGGATCTGTTTGTACATTTTTGATCTGATTAGATACTAATATCCTGATGTCATTAACCATTTCTTCAATCTCTATCAATATTTCTCTGATCAGCATGAGCATTTAATTTGAACTTGTATACTACCTGACCTCTATTCTATCACGTGATCTATTCTTCATCCAATTAAGCTTTTCTTACTTCACAGATTCTGATTAATGAGAAAAGTTTTAGCAATGGAGTAATTGTAAGTGACAGCAAACATATTTCTGGGTATGTTCAGCAAGCTTGAAATAAGTACCTGTCATGGAATAGAGTTTTCAATATATCAAATGCTATTGTTCAGCCTAGAAAAGTATCAAGTATACTTGCCTGTCTCCTGAATACAGAATAAGAAGATATTGATAATTGCATCCATAATTATTACAGAGAATTTGAAATTTCTCAAATAAAGATCTTAAATAGACTCATAAGTTGGCATCGAATTCCAACTTATCAGACTAAACTCTGGATTGGTATCTTCGCAACTGGAACCAGTCCTCTATACGGGACAAGATATCCAAACAATCAAAAACCTGTATGGAATCTGAATGGCTGTTTCTGTTGTTTCGTCTTGAATTGATACACATAGCTGTCAAGCAAAATCAGTAGGCAATCATGACAATTGGCTAATGAGATCTAATAAATCACATTAAGTAGACGATATCACTTCTAAAAATAATTCTAATCGGACAGATATTCATAGAGTTGACATAGAAGTATGGTATAGACTCACTCACTACTACCCTCCCCTTCCCTCTCAGCACTGCTCATCCCAATCCTTCCAGTCAACACTATAATTATTGGTTTGATGAGTATGATTGTTTAACATAGAATATACTACTGGAGGAGCTCTATCCATCCACATTGTTTAATAGTGATTCCAATAAGCTGATTGTACACCGCAGCTATTTACTTGTTTATGAATCAAGATGATAACAAATAGCTTATACAATGGACTGTCCATCCAAACTCAATCAGTTGTGGTCCAATGAAGATTGTCAGTTGACATGGAAGCTTCTATTTGATTTGCTGCATCAGCAAAAACCGTTTTCTCTTGTTGAGGTTTCTGCCAGGTTTTCGTGGTTTCTGAAATCAGCTGGTACTCTATGTATTGAAATTACATTATGGGCAGCTTATTATCATTGCTGAGATTACTGATTGGCTCTTCTGATCAATGATCAGTTTCTGATGATGGCAAGATCCACTTGGTTTGAAAATGTCATGTGGATGATTTCATTCCAGCCAGTGTACAATTCGTCTCTGCCAATTTCGGACTTAGAAATTTCTCACTACCTGCGAACCCCTGAAGCCTGATTTCAGTCGCTCCACCCTTTATTTGCGCCATCGTCACAATCACCATTACCATCACCATCACCATCACCATCACCATCGCCCTGGCAACCAGTCACACCCCTGATCCTTTAAGATATTCGCTCCACCCTTTATTTGCACCGTTATCATCACCACCATCACCATCACCATCACCATCGCCCTGACAACTATTTCGCCCCCTGATGCCTTGTTTTACTCGCACCACCCTTTATTTGCACCGTTGTCACCATCACCATCACCATCACAATATAGTTCTTCACGTGTTGCACAAATCTTATCACCATTCTCATTCTCCAGTACTAACCCCCTTCGATCATTTGCAGATCAGCTCCGATTGACTCGCGGGTATGCTCAATCGATTTGTCTCGTTGAGTACTTTAAGATGGTGCAAGCACAGTTCAAGCACACTGGGGTACGTCCATTATTGGCTCTTGATTGGCTGCTCTACTCCTCCTCCTCCAGTGCTGACCCCCTTCGAACTTTTGCAGATCAACTCCGATTGACTCGCAGGTATGCTCAATCGATTCGTCTTGTCGAGTGCATCCTGCCGGTGCAAGCTCGCTGGGGTACGTCAGTTATTGGCTCTCGACTCGCCACTTTACTCCTCCTCCTTCTCCTCCCCCTCCTCCTCGTCCTCCTGCTCCACCTGACCCCCTTCAAACTTTTGCAGATCAACTCCAATTTACTCATGGGTATGCTTAATCGATTCTTCTCGTCGAGTACCTCATGACGGTGCAAGCACACTGGGGTACATCCATTATTGGCTCTCGATTGGCTGCTCTCCTCCTCCTCCTTCAGCGCTGACCCCCTTCGAACTTTCGCAGATCCAGTCCGATTGACTGGTGGGTATGCTCAATCGATTCGTCTCATCGAGTACATCAAGACGGTGCAAGCACACTGGGGTACATCCATTATTGGCTCTCAATTGGCTGCTCTACTCCATCTCCTCCTCCTCCAGTGCTCACCCCCTTCGAACTTTTGCAGATCAACTCCGATTGACTGGTGGGTATGCGCAATCGATTTGTCTCGTCGAGTATATCATGACCGTGCAAGCATGCTGGGGTACGTCTATTATTGGCTTTCAACCAGCTACTCCTCCTCCTCCTCCTCCTCCTCCTCCTCCTCCTTCAGAGCTGACCCCCTTCGAACTTTTGCAGATCAACTCCAGTTGACTCGTGGGTACGTCCAATCAATTTGTCTCGTCGAGTACATCATGTCGGTGGAAGCTCGCTTGGGTACATTCCTTCTTGGCTCTCGACCGGCTGCTCTACTCCCCTTCCTGCTCCTCCTCCTCCCAAAGCACTGACCCACTTTGAACTTTTGCAGATCAACTCCGATTGACTTGTGGGTATGCTCAATTGATTCGTCTCGTGGAGTACATCAAGACTGTGCACGCACGCTGGGGTACGTCTATTATTGGCTTTCAACCAGCTGCTCTACACCTGCTCCTCCTGCTTCTCCTCCTGCTCCTCATCCTCTTCCTCCTCCCCATCAAATATTTGCAGATCAGCTCTGATTGACTCGTGGATATGCTCAATCGATTCGTCTTGTCGAGTATATCAAGACTGTGTAATAACGATGGGTATATACATTATTGGCTCTCCATTGGCTGCTCTACTAGACTATCTCCAGTGCTGAATCTCATCGAACTTTTGCAGATCAACTCTAATCGACTTGTGGATATTCTCAATCGATTCATTTCACTGAGTACATCAAGGCAGTGCAAGCACTCTTGGTACATCCCTTATTGGCTATCAACTGGCGGATCTACTTCTCCTTGTCCTTCTGCTGATCCTGATCCTCCTGCTTCTCCTGCTGCTCCTGTTTCTTCTGATCCTCCTGCACTTCCTGCTCCACCTGCTCATTCTCTATTCCTTCGCTTCCAGTTTAACTGTGTAATTGCATGATAGTCCGGGCGGGTTTGACCTGCCCAGGTAGTCACCCTGATCAGGTATTTAGTATTGTATGGTAGAGAGAAAATAAGGGTTGGAGCATAGTAGTTAGTGTCGGAGGCTAGATTTTAGAAGATTTTAGTTTAATGAGAACTCGTATACAAGCGTGCTTTGGTTCGGAAATTGCAATTGTGACCTGAACCAAGAAAAATTAGCGTTAAAAGGACTAAATTCCATATTACTTACCGAGGTTTCTGAGGTTCATGAAGTATTCATGAATGATTCATGAACTAATGGCGAAGCTAAAGCTCAGGGATCCAATCTCACCAACGTCCACATTGTGTTTCGATCTTTATGGATGCAGTATATTGAATAGCCTTAATCAACAAAAATCCGTTTTTGCTGATGTGTATCCGATGGTATAATGTAATTGTGATCAGATGGAGTCATTATTGTACTACTATATTGTATGTGTTCCTCGAGAGTTGTTTCAGCTATGGGTGATTGCAGGTAATGATTTGTATATTTCAATGTAGGATGTAGTTGCTGGTAAACAAACCTGTAAAGGGATCTGATTTTGACGGGTTTCTGCGATCGTCTAAATCGTGTGGTACATCCTACAACTAATAATAGCTTCGGAATCATTACAGTGTGGAACACACATACTGAACAGCTTTCAATATTAGATTATACATGATATGGAAATTGTTTGAACTATATATATCTTTCCTTGCCTTTCAAACTAAATTATTGGCATTTTCTAGTTGATGAACGAATTTATACAGTTATATTAGGAATCCATGTGATACGAATAGCAATATATTTAAGTCCTATATATATGGTATGATAAGATCTTTTTTAGAATTGCTTTTAACCTTTGATTTATAGAATTCATTTAACTTTTGAAGTTTGTATTATGTCTAGAATTTCATGGATTTGTAGAATTATCGGAATTGTTTGATGTTTGCCAGTATTTCTAGATAACATTTGAAAGATTTATTCAGTATTGATGTATACTGGATAATTCCTTTTGGTGTTTATTAACATGTAACATTAACAAATAATATTATTAAACTAACAATAGTTTAACAGGGAGACTGAAATGAAATATACCAAATCATATTGAAGATAGTACAAATCTTATAGTCACCTATTATTGTTAGTGTATCTGAGTATTATTACAGCTTTTCTTTATGTTTTGAGTTCTGCATCTTCTTGTAAGGTTCGCTTCTTCTGCCTCATATTATTATCCTGATATATTAAGTTAGTTCAATAGTAGTTAAAACATACTATTTGTAATGGCAGTACCAGGTGTACTTGGCAGATCAGCTTATTAGTGTACTTTGCTTGCAAGTATACTAGGCCTTATTAGTACACTAGGATCGTAAGTATACTTGGCACAAAAGTGTACTTGCCAGCCAAGGCCGGGTAAGTACCGTTTATATATAGTCACCTCAAGAAGTACTTTTGCATGTTAGTGATTATCTTACTTACCTTACCTTGAAATTTATATCATCCTTGTTACCTATTTCCATTTGCAACCGTATTTATACATATCCATGCATACGAAAATGTACACCATTACACTATTTATATGAAATTGGAGTTTAAATTCATATATTCCAGTAGTCTTTATATTATATGATGAAATTAGTGATTCAATCCTAACATCATATAAAATTCAATATACCTAGTGTTAGCAATGAACCATCAGAAGTTTGTACCATTTACATACTGATTTGGAACATGTGAACCAAATTGTTGCCAAGTCATTAGCTTCAGACTCTACCATTTCGGCCCACAATTTCAAACGAAAATAAGTGACTACTAGCCTGATCAGCTCGACTTTAGTTTATCCTATAGCAAACTTCGCGTATTACAACATGAACTACCAATCAGTCAAACGGATAGGAATTGACTTAGTTATTTTTGTTTGCACTTGTGGGATACAGGTCAAGGTTTGGGTCAAACCTCAAAACTTCACCAACTTCGGATCAGATCTGCTTCGAACTCTGGCTCGGTTCGATCCACCACAAAGTGATCTACTTCATTGTCAATACTAACTGTATTTGAATACTTCCTCAATAATACTTGAGATATTTGGAAATAGTATACATGTACCAATATATATTAAAATATACAGTTGTCCGATCTACTGATTATCGACAATGTGTACTTAGTGAAAGTGTTTACTGAAGGAATTTCTTCGCCACTTATAAGTACAATAGATATGAAGAAAATATATTACATCCAACTTTGTATATAACAATAACTTTTTCCATACTTAACTAAGAATGTGCCAGTTTTCTCTAAGATCTAAAACCTATATTACTGCATATGAACTAAATATTATGTTCGAACTGCTATAAAATGATTCAATATGATCTAAATCAGGATGTGAGAGAATGACTTTCTCTATTGAGAAGATACAGAAGTATACAAATAATGAAAATCAACTAGTATACTCTGGATCTCTGATAATATAAAGAAGTAGCAATATTGATACTGCTCTTGATAAGATTTGATATGACTATCTTCAATTCTAATTGACAAACACCTTGTAGTTGATCAATTTAGGTTAACTTCATGTATATATTAAAGTGGATTGAATGATAGAAGAATTGGAATCTAACGAAGTTTTCAAATAATTGAATTCAATTGAACTTATATCTTTGTAATTACTGTATATCTGGGCAGAATGAAGATACTCAAAAGAAACCTTATCAAATATATGTAGATGAGAGTTTGTTACTTGTTCCAATCTTGACAAAGTATTAAACAAATTCATATCGCATTGAATGTGCTTTGTCTTCTTTGTTTCAACTATTGATAATGTCTATAATTATCTCCAATGGTCAACTTCTTGCAACCTTCCTTGTGATATACTCTTTTTTCATCTTTCAATATTTTCAGTGCAATATAATTGTCTCTATATTTGACCAATAAATATTGCTATCCATAGAAGATAGAGCCTGTCCAAATGGAATAAGAGAATTGAATTTATACATATAAAATGGCATATAGTCCTTTATTGATTATTATTGTAATGGTATTGGTGAATTATTTTGCTTGCATCCATGTTTTGACTGGATGCAACAAATCTGATTGATTGAGTCAATGGTCTGATAAGTACCAATCTTAAATAGGTCTTACACAAGTATATTTGCACCATAGCGATTATCTTATATATATCTCTACATCTATAGCCACTTGTCATTTTGTTTGCAACTATATCTACACAATTGATATATGTACAGATACAGACCTATACACGAACATACTTGACCTTATTATATTATCGCTTTTATGTTATCAGATACCATTTGTATATGGAATAATATGCATTTACTTTTGCAATCCATTGTGACAAATATACAAAAGAAACAGACAAATAGTAAATTACATACAATTGCCATCCCAATGCCCCAAAATAAATCTTGTAGAAATTAATTGTACAGCTCAAATAATTATGAATAACAGAAATCTCTGCCATCATAATATCCATAGCTGATAATCAAATGTATTGAATAAACAGATTCAATATTATTTCAATAGTTACACTGAATATCACGATTGATGGTGATATAGAGAATTCTGATAAAGATACAGGTGATAGCTATAGCAGAAACTAAGATAATAATAATGATCGCAATGATAGCATTTTCTAATTATTGATTACTGTTTGGGATCGTAGTGAGATGGTGGCCGAGAAAATGATACACAATTTAATATTTGACTAGGTAATCGAACTGTTCAAGGTCGAAGCAGAATATATTTCTTCCAACCCAGAAATATAGACTCCCATTTGTACTGAATGTGAAGCTAAGATATATGCAACACCTCTAATGTTAGATATGATCGATCCCACATGATACTGCTGTGTAGGCAGAGATTTAGACAAGTATATTAAGAGATTTCATTCTAATTTCGACTCACACAATCACTTGTTACCACCAGATCTACCCAATCAAGTCAATTATACCCTTTATATCCTGTACCTCTTGAGTAATAACTCAGATTCATGGCAGCCACAGGGAATAAATATTGAGTGTTCCGAATGGGCCAGTTACTTGTGGGCAGATTCTGACCCCTGTTGTGAGGATTTCAAAATCTTTGAGCAGGAGATCACAAGGATCTATAGCAATACAGATTACTGCAGAAGATCAGTATTAGAATTGATGGATGAATATATACAATTACCCAATAATAGAGTTAGAACATATACGAATCGCATGAACACCAATTGGAGATATACCTGATGGTCTATACAAATGAGCAAGAAGATTGCCTTTGACATGCCAGGGCAGAATGCAGGTATGTACTTAAAAACATAGTTAGACTGATCACTCCAGTGGATAGAAGGTTGAACTCATTTGAAGAGCATTTCAATAAGCCTACAGCTTCGAAGGTTGTACATACTGACAAAATACCCCCAAGCAGATAGCAATCAAGGCAGCCGGAATCATCCAATTAAGATAGCAAATGAAAAGATCAGACATTCATATCTAAGCTGATAGGTGCACCGTTCACCACGAAGTAGGAATCCTAGGACAAGGTAACTCCGGAGGCGAATGCAGCTGTGCCAATATATTCCTATCACTATGGGTCTCAAAGGAGGTCTTCAAAAAAAGACGTATGAACCAGCGATGTACATGGTACGGAAGCAAAGAGCAAATAGCATACTAATACCAGATAATCAATAGGGTGAACCTACCTGAGAATAACTCAGATGCTGTCAGAAAACGACATCACATGAAGTACCAAAGATCGTTCGACACTCAACAATTACAAAAAACTCACATTACTGACACAGTACCTAGCCTGGTATTAGTAGCTGAACGAGTTGAAGTCAGGACATGAAAGGTTGGAAATGCGATAATTGTTGGTAACGTATGATGAGATCCAGTTATACAGAATAGCTCTATCAATCTGAGATGTTCTCAAACCACCAAGAGTACACATGTCGAATCAGTATCTATATTGCAGTCTCAGGGTTGACTTGATACAAATCATTCACTATATGTACATATGAGTTAAGAACCGGCAAATACAGCTTATCTGGATTCTATTTAACTGCAGTACAGATGAGTATCCTTATGTCGTCGATACTGCTCAGACTAATTGGACTTGCACATGAATCACTATTCATCTTAACCCAGAGCCTTGGTGGGCAGGTGATGATGTCTGCAAAGGAGAGTAAACAAACAAGCATCACAGTTCTGTATTTAGAGAATAAAGTTTCAGTTCACCAATCGGAGGTACTAGTTGTTGCAATGAATTTGTATGACTGGGTTCCAGGAATTACATAGTTTGAGGCAAGAAATATCAATATAGACAACATGACAGATTGACATTTGTCCTTGTGGATACCTAGCGGAAACTCTCAGATACTAGCACAATTGGCTACCTCACTGACATGGATGACTCCTCAGGCAGGTGCTGAAGGCATTGTACATGAGGATACCTCCTCAGATATATATCTACTTGAAGCCACCGTATTTGAGAATCTGTTTTCTAGCAATGTGATTCATCAGAACATTGCCATATGAGTTAGCGATTGCACAGTGATGATTGGACCTTCCATGGTAGGCATTACTGATTGATGATGTGAGAGAAGCTCCTGACACATGTCGAACAAGCAGGAACGTATTCAGTTGTTGTGGCAGAAGTACATCCACCTGGAAAATGTAAAGAACTGCTACCAGCTAACTGAGATACTACGGGAGCAAGCCTTTCACCAACTGCTCCATTGATATCGTATCATGGATATTTCTACTCCAGAAAATCTGTACCCTCCATCACAGGATACAAGTACAAATCCAACACAAACAGATATATCTTCAGTGTCTAAAATGGAGCCTACAGACAATGCTGACCATATCACTGTGAAGTATCAGGAATCTTTGGAGATATTTAGTAATGCCAAGGCAGAGATGCTACCAACAAACTGGTCGATTAACTATGTAATTGATCTGAAATCCGGATACAAGCTACCATATGGATATATCTATTCCCAGTAGCGGGTTGAGTTGAAAACTCTAAGGGTCTAAATTGAGATGAATCTGTCCAATAGTTGTATCCAGTCATCATCATCACTGGTAGAGGTTATACCAATACCTTTTTCTAAGAAAAAAGACATTGGTATGTAACTCTGTATTAACTAAAAAGATTACAACATGGATACAATCAAGAATTAGTAGCCCCTTCCGTTGATTTGGAGATGCATGATTATAATGATAGTGCTCAGATCTTCAAGAAATTGGATAGTCGCTGAGCCTATCATCTTATTTACATTGAGGAAGGTTGCTTGTACATGTTGTATTGCAAATCTAATACTGTCAGTACAGGTATAAGGTCATACCATTTGGCTTGACAATTGTACCAGCTATGTTTCAGACTTGTATTGATAATTGTCTACAGCTTTACATTGAAGTGTGTGCTGTGTATTACCTCAACAATATCCAATATACTCTACTGATGAGAAGGAGTACCACAACTATATATAGAAAGTAGTGTGGTGGATGCAGGAGTTCGAACTTGAATCCAAAGCAGAGAAATGTCAATTTGGAGTCTCAGAGGTCGGTATCCTTGGCTTGGTCATTAGTGCAAAAGGTGTCAGCATGGAAATGAATCCGTTCAAGACTATTGAAGATTGGTCTACTTCCAAGTCAGATCAGAGTGTACAGATTCTATACTGCTTCACCAACTTCTATCAGAGATTCATTTGAATCTATGCCAAGGTGACCCTTTCTTTTACAGAGCTTGAAATGTATGTATAAATCTACCTGGAAGCTACCATTATGAGTGGCAACCTATGGAAGATGAGTCCACTCAATTCGGAAGCTGACAGCCAAATAGAAATGCACGAGAAGAGTATTGGCTATAAAGCATATCAGTTCATGGCAGATCGAAGCAAACTGAGGTTCGATGATAGTTCTATCTGAAGTTTACCAAAGAGTCAAATGTCGACTCTTACTTCAAACCAAATCCCAGAAACTGCGAAATACATAAGTGTGTATCTAATACTAGATGAGATAGCATCGGGAAAAAAACCAAGACACGCTCCGAACGCCGAAACGTTTAGCGCGTATCAGACGCTTCATACAAAAAATCTTGAGCCTCGTAATGATGTGACACTGCACGTGTATATACACAACCACTGGTATTACGCTTGCACCTCCTGACATACCATTCCTTACTGTCACAGCTATACAGTGCACATAATTCTTACTGATGCAGCCATGCAGTATACTCACCTTGTGATCCACAATACTACTCATGTAATGTATGAGTGCAATATACACCATAATATAACGCAATGTTCACAGCATGCGACATTTATACGATGTCCTAAATTGCATTCACATATCAGATGACGGATACAGTGCAGTGACATTACTGTTGACGATGTTTAATATTAAGCTCTAATGTATACAGTTTTCCGTTCCAAATGTGCCCTGTTCTAAATACCATGCTACATGTTGCAGCCAGCCTGAAGTACATCCTCTAAACTACTCTCTCTTCGTTCCAAACGCCATGCTACACGTCACAGCCAGCTTGAAGCCCATCGTCTAAACTACTTTCTCCTTCGCAGTCATCTACCAACTCCGACTCTATGTCCTTATACTCATCCCCATTCTCATTCTCATTCTTATTCTCATTCTCATCCTCCTTATTCTTGACATTATCATCATCCTTATCCTGCTCATTCTCGACCTTATCATTATCCAGCTGGATACCACGATATGGCTGAGCACGACTCCTGGGACTGTAAATGTCATCATGCTTATTGTTGCTATCATTGTCGCAATCATCAATCCCATCCTCAGCATCGAAAGACCAATCTTTAGCAACAGGAATACGGATCGCAGCAATGATCAGGGTCTCAATGTCTGGCTCCATCATCAGTGCTTCCATCTCAGTCTTGTTTAATACCACTCGATGAGGCTTGGCCACAGATGGCATGTTATTGATGCCTTTCTCATGTAAAATAAGATTGTTGAGAGCTACTCTTATGGACTTGATGACCTTCTGTCTCAATGGAGATGGAAGATCGTTCCAAATATTCATGAGAACAGTGTAAGTCTCTGCAAAATAAATGTTAGATCGATTGCATGGATTGTGAAGGCCATACTTACCACCGTCATTATGTCGATTGAAGTAGTACTCCCACTCAGGTCTGTTGCGCTGGATTTTGAGGTCATCGATTTCAACCTTTGTTGGAACTAAACCTCCATTTCTTTGCCACTCTGTCAGTGTGTGATGCAATGCTGTACATGTTAACACAATCAGTGCCGGAGGTGTCTGTCTCCAAATCTGTTCAGGGAAGTCCTCTGAATACCTGCCGCGTTTGCGAATTCGTTGGAAGAAATGTATATATAGAAATCGTGGAATCTCCTTGGCAAGAAAGTAGCTAGCTCATTCCTGGTGGTGTTAGCGATGCTACAAGTGGCAGACAGAACTCACATCAGGTTCATTCGTACGATCGCATTGGCGTGCAATGAATGTAAAATCCGAATGAATTCGGACAATGTGTATGTTCATCATCTTCAAAACGGTGCAAGTTGTATAGTCTCCCTATACACTCATGGGTTATCTTGATCATGTGCGATCTGACTGAATTGCAATTGATATTGATTTGACATACGGCCGGTTAGTCAGTGCGAATGCAATTCTGGCAGACACCTAACCATCTTGAGGTACTCCTTCTGACGTTCCTGGAAGCTAATATTAACTCCTTCCTGCCTGCATAGCTTCGGCCAGGAATGCTCTACAGACTTTGTGTTGGATATGTTAGTCGGTATCAACCACTCTCGGAATTGTATAAGCTACCAGCAGAAACTCAGCTTCAGTTGGAAATGGTGTCTAGCTTAGCAGTTGCTTCTCCATCATGCGACGCATTGTTTCCAGTTCAGCAGTAACTCAAAGGTCACCTGGTACAAGGATACTTCGACTGCCATATATTTTACTGCTGACCAACAGACTCGACGGTATCCTCAGCGGAGACGATAGGATCAGTTGTGAAGCCGATGATGATGGGTGTGGACTCCGAGGGTGACTAAGGTTCATCGCTGAATGAATACCAATGTTGGAAATGACACTGGGTGCTGGCAATATCAAGGCTTGATTCGGTGGGGGCAGCGACAGTTTCATGGCTGGGTTTGGGTCGGATACAATAGGTGTAGATGCTGAGGAGACCTGAGTAATCGAACCGTCGATACATGAGGCTGTAGCCTTTGTCCACCTTCGCTTCTGCTTTTCAGACTGCAAAGTGAGTTTTCTCTTATGACCGTTTGCTGTACATGGTATTAGGGTGTCAGGAGTGGCCGGTACTGATTTTGGAATTGAGGATGCGGCCTTGTGCAGTGGCTTTGTTGCTCAGATCATTTTCAGAAGGCAGGAATGTCAGAAAGGCAAACAAAAAGAGTGCAGTTGCCATGTAGATGAAGGGTAATGCAGTATGGAAAAGGACTGACATGTCGCTGAGCATTGCACCTGAAAGAGTTTCTCATAAAGGGACAGATTCAAACGACTTCGTATTAGCTTGTCACGAAAGCTTCATGTACGATTAGTCAATCAAATACCAATAATGTCAAGAAAATGCAAACAGACTAAAAATATCTTTGTAAAATGCAAAAACGACTCCATCCAACCCAAAGAGAATATGCAAAAATCCTATCTAATCCAACCACCTAACACTAACCCAACCACCAAACGCTAACCCATCCACCAAGCGTGAATCTATATGCATCAGTATGCTAGTTATTTGCAGTACTGTTGGACGTGCCGAAAATCATCACTCAGATTGCTGGTCCATCCATGTTGATATCAAACGCGATGCCTCAAGCTGTATGAAGCTGATACCGGTATTGACATCTTGGTGCAAGCCAATTGCCACCAACTCCAACCACTCATCATCGCCCACCGATACGGAGGAAACATCACACATTATCTCCTGCTCCACCAAAACCTGTGCCATTTGCGACCTCGCCTAATGCTGTTGCTGTAACTCCACCACCGCTCTCGATATCACCTCAACAATTTGTACTCTCTCCACTATTCGTGCAACTCTGGCAGTCATTGACTCGTCCAGTACAGATGACGATACATCCTGGAGAGAGGCACACTCAACGTGGTAAGTAGCAGTCACCTCCAGTTGAGTCATTGCCGAGTAGTTTATTTCAACGAACCTGGGAGCAGGTGTCGGACTCTCGTCCTGTTCGGAGGCACAAAGTATTTTCGGGGGAGACGATCATGGTGGTGGTAGTGGTGGTGGTGGTGGTGGTGGTGGTGGTGGTGGTGGTAGAGTAGCTCTTGCAATCCTTGGAGGCGCAACTGCAATTGCCTTGAGAACAGCCACAACGATGAGAAGGTTGTAAGCTGTAACAGAAAAGGAGGTGGCCACAGAGTCATTGCCATTGAGTCGGATCGCATTCCATGGCTGCAGAGAGGTTTCGCCGGACATTACTAGACACCCAAGAATTCAACTGACATCTCTGGCAGAACAGAGGAAACTCACAGCATGGTATATGGCCTTTGCGGTGAGCTTCTCAACTCTTGAGAGATTCCATCTATTCAGGCTGTGGTGAACGAAGATGTCGTCCCAATGGTCATAGCTTTCAGGGCTGTAGCTTTCAGGGCCGTAGCTTTCAGGGTCGACAATGCAAACCCTGAATGGATATATAAGTGTTGGGCTGATAGGGACGGCCCTGGTGGATATCTCATTGAATTTTCGTTACTTCTGAAGGGCAGAGGCAATGATGGTCAGTGGCGTAGCATGTTTGTTGGAAGGTGGCTGCAGGTTCGATGTTCTGGGATACCAGATGTCTTTCTTGGCATGGTCTTTGCCGCGTGTGGAGTTGTCGCAGTCGTCGGAGTCAGAGTCGGTGCCAGTAGGTTAAGGTGGCTTTTCTTTGTAATATCGTTATCTGCACCCAAGTTTTATCGAAACAGTCTTGGAGAAACATCCGGAACCCACTCCACCATTCCATGTATCATGATTGAGTCGATGTCCGATGCTTCTACATCCCCTGAAACTGTACAAAGTACCTTGTAGTGACTGGGTCCAAAAAAAGGATATCATATATCAAGTCAATCGTGCCATCATCATTGATACTGTGAATGGCATGCATCTGAATTAGGCTCTGAATATGCTTGGCCATGAACTACTTCGCGAAACTATCGAGGTGGAGAGTGTCCTTAATTTTATCGGTTTTGGAGGGGGTGGATGGGATCTTTTTGGGTGGCATTGCAATATTCTGAGCTGTATATATCATATATGAGGGGTCGGGCAGAGTTATGGTTAATGTGTCAACAAACAACGATGAGAGTAGTTACGGTAAATAGGTAAAGATGGAGTAGATAGAGATGATAGAGAAGAATTGAAATGGAGGGAGTATACAGCAGTATATATACAGTAGAGAATGGGCCATCAAGGTGCTGAAATCGTATGGAGCAGCTTACAGAAGATTTGAAACCATTGGTGACATCAAACATGAGACTGGAAAAGGAACTTTCCTGGTTGTGAGCTGCCATTGGCACTTCGCTTCCGGCCTGAAAGATGCACTGCTTGTTTTATACAACTCTGAGAGTTCTTTAACCCACTTCTTGAGCGTGAGATACACTGGTCATGCGAATGTTGGGTCAAAGCGTCGAAGTCTGTCAGTTTGGATTCCTATCAAATAGCAGTGATATCAATTTGCAATATAATGATGCAGTGTGGTGTTACAAACAGTCGGAACCTGCCATATGAAGTTCAAGAAGTATTACCGGTATCTCTGGCTGTACATAGGCCTCTCCAGGCACCACCAATTGATACTGTGCGGTGGTGTCATGAACTCTGAACTCGTGTCTTGGCACACAAAATGAGTGATATCACATGTTTTCGTCCGCGTTTCATATCATACCCCTGGTCAAACATCAAAAAAGCAAGCAAACAAGCAAGTCTATTGATTCTTTCTTATATTTACATTATTATTAGTATCAAACTAGGCTCTAGGTATGGCTACATCGTGACAAACTATGTCTGCAGTATATTCTATGGTCGTGGCAATTTATATACCGCTCTGTGTTTGGTACGCCATGTGGCTCAATTTCAGCACCCCTGCTTGGTAACCCTCATAATATTCTGCCAACTGTATATACAGCCCTCAACATTGTGTACACGACGCATACCATGCCTCCCATACGAACTCCGAATTGTTTCAGCCCTGTTTGCTTGAAACCTTACAAGTCTGACCTGTAACTCTAAAAACATATCGACAGCGACCATCCTCGATATCGCACCCAACTTCTTGAGCTGATGACAGACTCCACTGAGCCCCCTGAATGCATTCGAACACCCTCTCAGCCTTGCATCGATTATTCGCAAAAGTGGTTTTCATGTCAACCATGATCATGTAGATGATCCTGACGCATTTCCTCGGTTGCACACGTCACCTTCTTCAGAACCATCCGAATTTGACTCAAATACAAGAAGCTTCTCATATTCCGATGCTGCAGCCCCAGTCACATACGTTCCGACCGATAACGAGTACAATGCTGAGCAATTCTTGGACAATACCTTCCATCCGTTAGACAGTGAAGAGGAGTACAATTTTTCAGAGCTGTTCATATCGAAAGGTCTTCCTACCAATATCATCGACGACTTCCTGAAGGGCAATCTGCCGACCTTAAAGAGTGTGTGTGTGATTCTCTAAAGTCGAATCACAACCTCCGACAGAAAATCGATGCGATGGAGCACGGACCTGGCCATGACTCTTGGAAGGAAGGTACGTTGCAGACAGTATAGAATACGCAGCATCCGGATGCAATTGAGGTTTGGCACACTGATCCTATAGAGTGTGCGAAATGGCTGCTTCGGCAGCCAGCATACGAGGAACATCTTACATACAATCACACACGATGCTTCAATAATGCTGGGTACCATGTTTACAATGAGATGCATACTGGAGACTGGTGGTGGGATAAGCAGGTAAGCTTCCTTCTTATACCCTTTACAATGCTCTATACCCTTTACAATGCTAATAATTGTGTAGACAATACTATCAGTCAGTGACACGTTGGTGCCAATGATATTCATATCTGATGGCACCCACCTTACGAACTTCTCTAGCAACAAGAAGGTATGGCCGGTATATATGATGATCGGCAACCTATCAGCAGCCATACAGATGAAGCACACAATATACAGTGTGTTGTTGGTCACCTTTTTGCCCATTTCAGTCAAGATATGCGATGTCCCCCTCAAAGGAAGAAATGCTCAGAGGGAACATAACCGAATGGTCTCTCAAAACGTGCTGCAGTATGTGTTGCAATCCCTACTAAATTCCGAGACCCACACATTCTACGCCCACTGTACCGATGGCAACATCAGGTATTGTTATTTGATACTGGCTTCATGGATAGCCAATTACCCTGAGCACTGTGACCTTCACAACATCAAGTATAGTGTATGCTTCTGGTGCGAATACGCATTTCAGAAAATGGGTTATCTACTCCACCGACGATATGAGCGACACAACCTCCGGGATCATAATATCTATCGTATACTCACAGATTCAAATATACCCCTGAGCATCGCCAATCTCAAACGCCAAGATGTCAATCCAGACTTCAACATCCTATGGTATCTCGATTGCGTTACAAGCAATCTTCTCAAGTCTGATCTACTCCACGCGATGAAAATTGGGATGTTGAAGCACCTCCTAACATGGCTTCACGAATTTCTCCAGCAGCATAAGCGGCTTGACAAGTTCAATGATATCGGCTCTCGGTGCCTGCATACCTTGATATGACTAATGCCAGATGTGTATATGAGGAGGTTTTGCATTGGAACGGAGGACAAATCATGACGATGACACGATTTCTTGTGGGTGTCCTAAGCAATACTCTGCGGGACCCAGGCCCTTCTCAGCGCAGTGTTTTTGCCCGTGCAGTTGAGTGCTCTCACTCCTTAATTGAGTTCTATTTCTATTGCCAGTATGACTCACGATGACGAAACACTAGACCTCATGGACAATGCTCTACATTGCTTTCACAATTAGAAGGATGTGTTTCAACAATTCAGGGCTGGAAAATGACTTGCAGCAGAGGCCAAAGAGAGACGTACGTAATTGTGTGCCAAGCAGAATGCTGAGTTGGAGCAAAACAAGAAGAAAATGGCAGCCTTTCGACAGCGTATTCGTGATATCTTGAAAGGTATTATCGATGAAGAAATTGCCGAATATATTGAAGAGAGTACCAATTTCAACTTTTCCAAGATACATCTCATGCAGCACTTCTGAGAGCAGATACAATAGTACAGTTCGCTTAAGCAGTGGTCAGCAGAGATTGGAGAAAGTTCTCACCAGATGCAAATTAAGGATGGGTTTAATTCATCCAACAAGATGGGTGATTACTATACTCAGATAATTAACTACTACCTTCGGAGTAATGCATTCACTGGAAGAAAGGCCAATTGCATCGCATGGAACCGTAAATGGGCTGCTCTACAGATGACGATACAAGTGACAGCAGAAGCAAACTCTAAAGTTCGTTTATTGAGGTTCATATCTCCGCAGTAGGACAAAGCAAAAGAGAAAGTCAAGGACTTTCAAGGCCTCTTGAAAACAATCAGTGACGATGTCCTCCGAAATGGTCTGTACAATGCCATGCATCATTTCATACACTACGAGCAGGTCAATATCGATTTGGATGATCTCTTAAACAGTGCTGCCGCAATTTACCATGGATTCGACGTCGAATCACATAACATGCATGATGAGCGCATCATTCAGAAGCTCTGATGTACTGGAGATAAATGATAGTATTCTGGGGCTACCCGTCATGACTGGGTATGGGTTCAAACTTCGCAACGTAAGGAAGGACAGGAGCTGTCTCACAAGGTACGGCAGGGACAGGTACCGTATCGTATGCTTCATCTATTCAAGCTGTGAGTCGTCCATTCGTGCGGCACGAATATCTTTTGGCTAACATACGTTGAAGTGACGAAGGCTGACAATAGTGGAATGCCGGAAAGTGCATTGCAGCTAGTCTAAGTAGTGAAACCATCTTTCGGAGTTGTAAATACAGTTATGAGTGCAGGAAATATTGTGGGTAATCTTCACTTGATTCCAGAGGTACCCATTTCGTTAACGTCGGAGAATAAAGGATAGATAGTAAATAGTCATATAGACCTAGCTACTTGGAACAATGTTTATTATATGCTGGAGAACCAGTTGAATATAGCGGTGAAGAGGATATAAACGGTGTTTAGAACTGTAAATAGACTTAATATGCAGATATTCAAGTTGCTTGCATCCAGACAAGATATGGACACAAGCACAGTTAGGGTGTAATATGCTGTGTATAGCATCGTCATTACAATATCCAGAGGAGTATTGCCATCGAGCACCAAGCACCAATAGGTAGACCTTCAAGTTGCTTGCCTCCAGCCAAGATATGGATGCAAGCAAAGTGGTTCTCCATGGAAAACGACCTTATGGTGTAATATGCCATGCATAGCATCGTCATTACAATGCTCAGAGCAGTGTTGCCACCGTGCACCAAGCACCATGCAACTGTATCGGCCAGACAAAGAATACAGTATATTAAGCATCTCAAGGTGCTGTGCAGAGTGATATGCGACTGTGTGAATACTTAGCACCAGGGGTCGTTCTCACAGTACCTCACATTGTATCATTGTAGACTTACATGTTACCCTGCCTTCCGATATTCCAGGTGCTCCTGGCATACCACCGACGTCCAGGCCTGACTAATACGCCCGGGCGGAGCCATTTGTTTGCGATATAATGATGTATAAATCTCTGACATATGTTGTCGAATCTTACGAATTCCAGAACCACTTTGAACTTCTCTACTTTTCCGATTCTTTGATCACTTTGAACTATTCTGGATTCATTAGAACCCTGTTGATGCTGATAATAAATTCTAGAAATATTACTTCTTCCTGATAAAATTCCTATTTCTCAGGCTTGAGACATTATGCTGTATTTTGCAATGCCTATATGATTGCATGTGTGTCTACTTTGTATTGGTTCATATTGTCAATATAAATAATCATATCATGTACAAATGCTGTGCAGACTATATGGAGCAATAGTCGTACTGTGTAATTGATGATTTCTTGAAACAATACTAGTACATTGGTTAGGCTGCAAGGTATGACCAGGGATTCAGAAAAATCATAATATCTCCTAAATGCTATTCTCCACTGATATCCTTGAGTCATTCAAACCATGATATAAGTGTTTCGAACATTGAGGTTGGTATAAATGAAAGCTTTGGATAGCTGAAGTGGTATTTCTTCAATTAGTAGTAATGGGTGACAATTTGTTTATTGATACCTCATTGTACCCTCGATAATTCATCAATAATCATAGGCTTGAAGCTCTCTTGGAGACAAAACGTATTGGTGCTCTGCATGGTGATGATGAAGATCTAACAAAACCCTTTGAAAGATTCAGTTCGATCAATTCTTTCAGGACTTATTACTCGTCTTGTGTTAAGCTGTCTACAAGATCAAAGAATGGTGTCAATCATTCTGATAGTGTGACTTTGTAGTTGTAGGGTTGATATGGTGGTAATGGTTGTACAACAACATTGTTAAACAACAATACAGACTCATTGTATTGCTTTGGAATTACTTCTTCGAGAGATTGTTGATGTAAATCTTTCATCCCAAAGGTATTGTTGCTTTCGTACATGGTAACTGCATATGCCTTGAGTTTGTCAGTATTTGTTCTTCATATGAAGGGTGCTGCCACTACTGCATATATTTCAATCTTGGATTTTGTTGAGTCCTGTACTGTGTTCCTATGATTTCTTCATACCCACACACTGGAATATGTTTGACAATTCTTCGGACAACAAGTTCTTTCGCATCCAATCTTTCTATTTTGAAACCTAACAGTAATGTCATTAATCTATAATCAAGGAAGTTCTAACATGATAGGATTATTTCTTAGTTTGATGACAAATAGTGGAAACCTACCTTGGTGATATTTTATTGTGAGATTGAATTTGGCTATTATTGTAACTGTTCCAGATTCAATTGATAACATTGAGCTCTTTTGTCCTTTGCCTTTTCTCCTCTTCTAGCTGGCGATAGTGAATATAATCGCTGTCCACCTATCTTATTCCCATGGCTGCACAGTCTATTTAATGAAGTGTATTGAAAGTTATATCTGTAATTCTCAATGAACAGTTCACGATAAGGTATTTGTTTTACATTGAAGACTAATATATTTCCATGCTAAGAATAGAGAACTGTGAAATTCCAAAACTAGAACTAACTTTTGTTGACAACGGAGATTCATTTCTGGTAAAATGGCTATCCATATTGTATTGGTCTCAAAATTTTCCAACTCTGATTCTTTTTGGTTCTTGTTTTTTCTTGTTCAGACCCAGATCTACTTGGAATCAATTCATCTCAAGCTGTACTCATTTAGCTTTCAACTTTCTTGAACAGCTTGCTGCACGATTGCTTGAATCCACACAATATATGTATCGTCCCCCTTCTATTCTCCTTTATCAATTGTTCAGAGTCATCCTTTTTCCTTTAACTGCCGATAAAGTTGAGAATATTTGGACCATGATAGCCCACTGTTGTTCAGACAGGTACTGATTCGGGTGTAACAATGGCAATTTCCAGTTTCTTTGATGATGCTATAAACTATTCTGATTGATGTTCTTCTTTTCAGGCTCTGATTTGCGAATCTCTTATAAAATATAGCTTGACGAAGTCCATCAGATGGTCTGAGATATCACAGTATTGTAGGAAATCCTTGCATTCATGAAATAGTCCAGACTGGAGGGTATTGCTGTACCTTGTTTTCTTCAATTCAAAGTCAGCTATTTATCTCTGAAATTCATAATCATATTGGAAGAACTTTTAAGTGTTTTGTCCTACCTCCATCAGTTCACATTCCTCAGCATCACATTGGTCCTCATCTTCAAATGCTAGTTCGAATATTTCAATTAATATCTCTAGTTCTGTCAACCTGACTTGTCCTGTTGTCTCCACCTATAGTTGAATTTGTCCTAGATCTACTCCTTTAAGTCGATTTACCACATATCTCATATTGGTCTGTTTGTCAATGAATCGTTGAGGTTAATCTGTGACTTTCAGGGCTAACTATATTTATCAACATGGTAGCTTCTTTCTGTCCTGTCCTGAAATGTGTATGATTTTACTTGCATTGTGATCTTCTCTAAACCCATTGATATTTCCGACTTATGATAATGGCAATATTCAATCAACTTGAATACAATAAATCTTGGTTTTCTCGGCTTGTATTTTCAATTTCCCCTATGAATCCTCCAAATCTTGTACTAATTCCTCCTTATCTCTATAAATACTCACTCCTAACTACCTATCAAGGTCTGCAATTTCACTCTGAGAGTTACAGTGTATGCATTCTGATATCCTAGTGTTGGTAATGAACCGTTGGAAGTTCATACCATTGATGAACCATTTTGTTTTGCGAGAACCAGATCCTTGCGAAGCCATTTGCCTCAAACTCTACCATTTCGGCCCACAACAGCAAATATATATAAGTAATCAAGTTCTTGTCTGATCGGCTTGATTTGTAGTTCAACATATAGCTAATATCGAGCGTTACAAGATGAATCAATAATCAAGCCGATCAAACAAGAACTCGTTTACCTACTTTTGTTCGCAGTTATGGGGTATAAACCCCTCCTTGGATGGATCTGCCATGAACCGATTCCCTTCGTTGCCAACACTAATCCTGATTTCGAGGTACATGGCTTGAGTGCTGGACGATTCTAATTTTGTTTCAATTCTTATTTATTCTGTCTCAAGTGTCTTTCCTCCTGAGAGTAGATTATCTGATCTTCCAATGACTTTTACAAGTATTACCATTTGATGGGTTGTCTGTACCCTTAGATTGTCGATTTCTATCAGTTGCTGTTCTTCCGGGGATGGTAATACACATGGTTAGACTTCCCACATATTCCCAACATATTGTGATAATTGCTTGTTAATGAGCTGACTCAGATTTACAGTAATTAGCTGTACAATTGAGCTTGCACTATCATGGTCAGAATGATAGTTTGGGCTGTTTCTCCGGCAGATAGTCTCGATGTCCTAATTATATTCTAAAGCATCCACAAAAGGAGAGATATAAAGATAGTTATCAATGTTCCACAATTGTCCTGGAAAGATATTACTGATATCAATACAGATGCCGCAGTGGTATCTCCAAACGTGATTGAATAAATCCTACTACAAGCATGAGCACTTACTTTCACACCTGGTATACTCTGTACTTGAATATATGTACATTCACTAACGATGCATTCGATTCTCATTGTTCAGATAATACAAGTGTTTAGCAAGAATCAATCGAAAGATGAAATTTCTGGACAAGGGTCAGATCTGTGGTACTTGTCTTAGACTTTCTTGGTATTCCTCTAGATCTTGTTGTGTGAAGTATTTTCTGCTAGGAGTACAGAGGATAGACTTGTGGCAAATTTTACCTTCAGTCATATGCGATTACTACTAGTACTTGCGGTCCTCTTTTATTAGTGATATGATAATAGATAAAACTCTTTGGACTTTTCCATTTGAGGTGTCAGTTCCTCCGGAATTGTATTCTCAGTAACATGGTTCATGGTCCATAGTGTCGAAGTGTAGACCATAGTATTTATTCCAAAATCTCTTGAGTTCTGAATCATCGATTTCTAAGCCACCTTCATTTTCTTCTGCCTCTGTCCAATGGCTATTCCACAGCGATATCAGGTCAGGTTCATCTCAAAAATAATCTTCAAGAGGTTCTTCAATTTCGAGCATGATAGTATCTATGCAACTGAAGCTGTTGAGAGGTTCAGATCATATGATCTGGTACAGTGAGCCAATAATGTCGAAAAGGTTGATTCAGCTGTAATAGTTTCTGTCATAAGCCACTGTTAACTCCTATTTTAATTGTAATTTCCAAACGAATACGTATTCATAGGTCTTCTAAATGTCCAAAGAGAAGATATGCAAAGGTGACGTCAAACGCTGTGCATAGATAATTGTCTGTTGACAGTACGAACTGACCTGAATACTTTGCAGGATGGAATGCAGTGACGGTAGTAGTAATTGCAACTGTGCTGATGAGGGGAGTAGTATATACACTGAATACAACAAATAGAATGATATTTACTCGTTGTTCTGTCAAGCTGAAATGTCGAATGTGAATTGTAAGGATTATAAAAACCAGGCAAGATATATCTAAATCATGATTGCAAAGAAGAGATGTAACCAGAATCACCGAGGTGAACAAGATTGGTACTGAAGTGTATTATTATTCTTCATAGATATGAGAATGAGTAAAGAGGAAACTAATCCTCCACAACATCATTGACTATATAAATTCATGTTCTGACCGTCGTCATCATTTGTAACGCATTTATACAAATTTATTCCAATTTAATCCCTCACACCATTTGTATATTTCCTATTGTACACACTATTCCTGAATTCCTTATCACTCACCCAATTCCTACATTACCTATCATTCTACTCATTCACTCATCGTTGTTCAACACAATCATACAAAAAGTCAAAGCCAAATACATTGAAAATCTAATTACTTTATTGGAAAATATAAATCCAACGACTAAAATATCATTAGCATACCTGTCATTATCAAAAATAATATCAGTTCTCCTGAAATCAGTCAATCAAACATCTGCCTCTCATACCCAATGGTATCCAAGAAACCAAATACAATAAAACGAAATCAAATAAGATTCAAAATAGCAAAAATATGTAAGGACGTACGTCCTCGTATGGATGGATACGCATAGATACGGTTGCAAATGAGAACAAGTGATAAAATTCAATTGTAAAGTAATGTTGGTAAGATAATCGCTAGCGTGCCAAAAGCACTTCGTGAGGTGATTATATATGAATGGCACTTATCTGGCCTCGGCAGCCAAGTGTACTTATGAGGCCAAGTGCGCTTGCGAGCCAAGTACACTTACGAGGGCCAAGTACACTTACGAGAACCAAGTAGACTTACAAGGGCCAAGTGCACTTACAAGAGCCAAGTGCACCTGGTACCGCCATTATAAAATAACTCTATACAATAGAGAAACACATACATTCAATTCCAATATAAGATAACATGATTCAAACTAAATCAGGCTATCCCTGTTTCCCAAATACGAATCTAATATATGTATTGGAGTACAAATTATTTGCAGTACCTATTATTTAAATACACCAGAAAGTATGACTCAGATTCCTGATCTATATATGATGGTGTAAATTGAGATATCTTGAGCTGTAAGGAATCTATACTGTTATTGATATTTTCTTGAATTTCAAATATCTCCCCTGAAACAAATAACTCCTCAACACTCCACAATACAGACAACTCTTCAATATCTACCAATACTAGTAATGGCATCCAACTGCCAGAGATTTATACCATTGACGAACCGGTTCAGTTCGAGCGAAGCAGATCCTTACCAATCCATTCTCCTCAAACCCCACCATTTCGGCCCACAAATGCGAACAAAAATAAGTAAGCGTGTTGTTGTCCGATTGATTCCATTATTAATTCATCTTGTAGCTAACTTCATGGGCTACAAGATGAACTACAAATTAAGCCTATTATACAAGAACTCGCTTCCTTATTGAAGTTCGAATATCGATGGTTTGTGAACTAGTTTGTGACAAACCTCAGAACTTCGTCAAACCTCGGATCGAATCAGTGTGAAACTCCACCTCGGTTCGATCTGTGATGAACCAATCTGCTTCGTTGCCAACACTAACCAATACTGAAAAATCCTCAACATCTACCATTACTGACAACTTATCAATATATTTCAAGGTTATCTCCATGAGCGCAAGAGATATCTCAATGATGGTGTTGACAATGATAGGTATTGATTCAACTTGAATTGAATGGAGTAAGAGTCTGGTTCAGACTTGATCTGGAATTCGCCATACTCAATTCACTTGTAACACACCTGTTCGTAAACTAAAGGCAATCAAGTCCACAGGTTTCTATCTGATAAACTCGATGTGTGGCTAGTATTCTAACTAACATTGTACGCTTTTGAATGAGGTCTAAATTGAGCCAATCAAAGACAAATTCAGTTACTTATATTTTTGTGAAATTGTATTAGAGTTTGAGGGGAAAGTCTTACGAACATTTACTTCTTGGTGAACTGAACTGGTTCATTGATTTTCTCAAATCAATTGGATGTATTGCCAACACTACTTCAATGATACCTATTGCCTTCTTCACTAGTTATGTTAATGATCCAGTACACCTTATTGCATCATCTGTTCCCACTGACTGCATTCAAAATGACACACCTTCAGGTGACTCAGATTAACTAGAAGGCCATTTAGCCCATTCACATGGGAGTCATCTGGGTAATATTTCTGACAGCAATATAGATCTACTCCAAGCTAATATATCTGTCTGAAAGATTGACCTGATCAGGAAAGTGGTATTCATTTCGAATCATGTGTCTTGTTATGTTATTAATGATTATTCAATTGCACTGAACCCGATACCAGGGGTGAGTCATTGTGCTGCTAATGAGATACTAGGTATATCTGGTGGGAAAGGAAGTAGTAATAGAGAAGTATATGAAGTAGTCAGATGCATAACTTTCAGGGACTTCAGAATATCAATAACGGAATGAAGGTTATACTAGTAAGCCATTGTGAACAGGAACATAGCTGCAGAGTTGTTTCTGTTGAGTTGTATTGAATCATATAGTCACAGAGAGGTTTCACCAGACATGTCTCCACACCTACAAATATCATGAACATCTCTGGTGAGGCAAATGTAACTCACAAAAGGATATAAATCATTGGTGAAGAGCTTTGTATCTTGTAACAGATACTACTCATTCAATGTATAGTGGTCAAAGCTAATATTGTTCCAGTCATTGTACTCAGAACCACAGCTTTGAGCGAATACAATGCACATACTGAAGTTGTAAGGGTGTGCTGCTGTGATAGAGATGGCATTGAATGGAGATGTCTTCATGTATCTACTTCTTCTGTAGGGCTTCAGCAATCATGTATAGTAGTATTGCATATTTGTAGAATGGAGGCTATAGCTTGGATATTGTGGAATAGAATATATCTTTCTTGGCATGGTCTTGGCCATACTTGGAGTTGGAGTCATCAGGTTCAATAGGTAAGGGTATGTTGTCTTTGAGATATTGATTCATCTGCATCTGTATTCTTGTAAAACACTCTTGCAGAAATATCTAGAATATACTCCTCCAGTACAATAGTTTGGATTCATTGATATGTGATGCTTCTACAGTCCCTCAAACTGTGTAAAATATCTCATAGTTTCTGGGTCATGGAAATAGATACTATAAATAAGGTCAACTGCACCATCATCCTTGTATCATAAATGGTATACAATTGCATATGTTTCTGAATATATTCAGTTATGAACTGCTTTGTCACGTTATATCTATACAGGTTGTTCTTAATATTATCAGTATTTGATGCAGTGGACAAAACTGCCCTTGGTGGTCTTGTAAAACTACAAGCTATAAATATTGTACAATATATACAGAGATATTACAGGTGTATGATGGATAGATATGTATTGCCAGTTCAGAATTAGAGTGATGATATTGACTCAGTATGAATACAATAATAAGAGTGGAAAATAGGTAAACATCAGGAACAATACGATATAGTACATCAATACTATATAGGTTTGCTATACTGCAGGTATTTCAAATATCACCATCTTGATGAGGTAGTGGAGTCATACTATGAACACTGTTTATAGAACACTATTCAGTATACCTGTACTATCTGAAGCAGTATATATTTCATAAACATTATTCATGACTGTAACAATATTGTACCATACACAACAATGAAGTAGAGTATCTTGTGATACTTAACAGGAAGCAGTTTATACTGAATATATTATATGTACAATATTGTGACATTTGGATATATTATACAGAAATTCTGATTCTGCTGATTTTATTTTTGAACTATGTAATATATCTTCCATGAAATTACTAGATAATTCAAATTTGTAAATCAATAACTATTGCTGTATATTTTATGGCCACCCTTCAGACCACAGTCTGTTTGAATAAAATAGTTAAAACTTAACTCACCTATAGTTGTGGCTGAGTAACTGCCCAGTTAATAGTCACTTTGTGGGAGTGCAATATCACTTCAGCAATCATCTTACTTCACTTTATAATTGATATCAACCATCAGACTTTATCACATATACTGATGTGCAATTGAATCTACTACTGCTATCGAGTACAGGGCAGTACTGCTTCTTACACTATGATGGTACTTCAGTTATCAGATACCTTTTGTTTATGGGATTTGTGATTACTTCTTGTCACTTCACCTGACTTCTCATAACCTACAATGAGTACAATGGATAGAATAATAAATCAGGATCAGGTTTCCTACTGTGTGAGTGTATTGATGACAGCAGATACAATTCCATGCTGATTGAAATGCCAATTGGTATTGAGAGCTGCCATACTGGCCTTGATAGCTATCACTGACAATCGAAATATATTAAACCGATGGGTTCATATATGAAATGATGATCCAGACGAATTGAAAGTTTCATGTATGACATCCTAACAAACTATTATCTACATCTCCAAACCGGTTCATTTATTGGTTCTATATTATTCCTTTACGATGCATCACTACCTGTACAAAACTATACAAAGACTGCAAAACACCAACAAATATAAACTCAATTCCTTCAGAGAAGTTATCTAGAATTCAATTCTTCATTGCTAACATTTGTGATCAAGAAAACTCTGCAGGTATCCCTGGTAGGCTACAAGTCAAAGATCTTTGATCAACACAATCCAGTAGTTCTCTGCATATATATTTCAGAAACAAGAGGAAAATGGATACTAATCGCAATACTCAAGAACATGATCTTAACTACTTTAATTATGATACTTGTGGCAAGGAGCACAATTGGCATTACATACATGCTGGCAGATATATACCAGTCACATGCTATCTACATAACCCTTAATCGAGTATTACCATTTCACAAAAATATAATTTGAACTCCATTAATAATTACAGTAATAAGCATTGATACGTTTACTATCCAATTGATATCATTGATAGACACTGAGATGATATGGATGTCAGTTAGCTCCAACAATACCTTACCAGACATGTTGGCCATACTTAATAGATTATCGCAAACCTCAAACCTCATATATCTAGTCTAGTATTGGTAATGATCTGTCAGAAGTTTTTACCATTAACGAACTGTTCAGTTCGAGCGACATTGATCCTTGCCAAGCCATTTGCCTCAAATTCTACTATTTCGGCCCACAACTGCGAAAATATATAAGTATACGAGTTTATGGCCGATCGGTTTGATGTTTAGTTCATATTGTAGCTAACTTCACGCGTTTCAGGATGAACTACATTTCGAGCCGATGTAACAAGAACTCGGTTGTATATTTTCGTTCACCGTTGTGGGATTTGGTGTGAGACTTGAGTCCAGCCTTGACATATTCCCCCACCACTGATTGAATCCTCTCCGAACTATGGCTGGGTTTGTTCTGCCACGTTCTGATCCGCTTCTTTGCCAACAATATTCTAGTCACATGATATACAAATGTTTTACGGCAATCCACTTGGTATTCATGGCAGCACATTGTGGAGATCGACATATCGGCAATTCTGTAACCAACAATACCTTATATATGTCAAATCATTGATTGTCGAATACAATAGGATGTCTACAAGTCGATTCAATCTACCCCTGTATGATCAAGTGCAACTGATGATTAGTTTTCTCATGAACTGGAAGAGAGCATCAAAGTTCTCCTCAAAGCAAATAATGAACAATGAAGGTTCAGATCCAACTGATAACTTATTCATACTTCATATCAATCGATACCTTATATCAGATACTGTCACAATTACTGCACAGTAAGACTCAATCGAGTTACCGATAATCGTTTGACAGAATTGTGATTCAAAATGGGAAAATACTATTCAATACAAATCAAACGAGTCAGATAGCCTCTATAAGTACAGCAACTACTGTTCTGAACAAATCAACTGGGCAACTATGATTACTGGCAAAATCACACCAATTATCATCATTATGGTTGAGATTCATTTTGGTAGTCAATAGATTCTCAATTTTCAATGAGTGAAGACTAGTGTCTTGCACATCTACACAATCAGTATATTCTCCGGTTAGAGATCAAGGTGTCCCGGGTTGATTATCTGATTGAGATACACCTCTTATTTATTGTATTCCAAGTGGAAATGGATGTGTTTTCTTGATCAGTTTCTGGATTGGAATGTACCTCTTATATCATTGTAGTTTCTGGGAGAGAATCAACTTTTCTCACTTGTCCGAATGGACTTTACCAGTACCATTTCACTGTTCAACAATGTGTATTTATCTCCTTGTATATATTGAATTAGATGTCATTTGGTGTAATGGATACGCACAGTTGAAATTCTGTGTGATGAGGGGAGATACTGTTCGACCAACCTATATGAACCTTATGGATTCTGAGTGGAATGCAGGACTTACTGTATGAGAGTTAATCACAATGGAATCCTGGACACAGATACCAATAGAATTTCACAGGGGTGCTGTGATAGGCCTCTGAATATCATCTTGGAATAACTACATGACTGCTTGCAAAATCTTGAATAGAGTCAAACAGGTGTTCGTCCCATGGTGAGGACAGTGCAACGTACTGCTGAGAGTATCTAAGAGAGGAATCTCAGAAGAGGCCACCGGATGCTTCAATGGGTGAGCAGGAATTAGTGTCGATAGTCAGGGCAGAAGAGTTACCTATTGAAAGTACTTGAAAGACTTCTCCCAGTTCGTCCAGTCAAGAAATGAATACTGGATGGCTGGGGTTCTCATTAAGGATAACCCATTATAACAATGGCTAGGTCATGCCCGCAATAATAAAATGGCTATTATTATAACTATTGTACTCTTGTTACTAGGATGACAAAAATAACTCTCACTCAGATGGTAGCAAATATCTTTCACTCAGATAAACGGAAATGTTCTCGCTCAGATAGACAGTACACTTACAGTAAATCTTGGTCACCTGATGCAATGTTGCCACTGACATATTGTATAAATATATTTGTATTAAATTTTTCTGGCTGCTGTTCTGAGTGTAGAACTCAACAAATATCCTGACGATGACCATCTCGGTTATACTGGTTACAAAGTAGATTGGAGTTATGCAACTCAGATCCCTGTATCTATAGATACTGGCGATTAGAGTAGAGAGCTGATCAGATAGTGACATCACCACCAATTTCGATAGGTGTGCATCCAGCTGCACATTGGCAGTCCTCATCAAAGAGCTGGCTGATCAATTGTTCCATATCAATTTCCAAATCTACTTCAACCTTCTGACGGAATGATTGGATAGTTGTCATAAGAAAGCTTTCATAGCCATTATATTGACCCTTGAGGAGTACTAATACATCGATTTCATTGCAAACTGTCGCACCACAGCTGCGATACTACTGGACAGGCAAGCAGTTTTTATCCAGGTAGAGTCCCATTGTATTTCCTTCATTGTGTTTCCATAGTCAGCAAGCTGAAGGGTTAAGAACTTTTGCCAAAGATAGAATCAGACTGAAAATCCTTTCCATATAGAGATAGTTTGCAGCGTCCTTCAGAGCACAACAGGATTATGCAGATTGATCACAGCTCATTCGTCAAGTTCGTCAAGGTTGAAGAACATTGTTGTCAGGACTGTTTCAGCATTATCATCCCATTCGATAGCTTCAGTGGTATCGTTATCTGGGATTATACCAGTATGGCTGCTGGTACTACTTGCTGCAGGTGTCGTTTGTAATTGGTATTGGCAAACAGTCGACCAAAGTGGTTTTGTAATTAGGAACATTTCCATCTTTATTTTCCATATCATATAGTTTGTACCATTATGCTTCAGTACAAGATGATTGTAGGAAGATGATGAAGATGATGAAGGGTTGAGTATGGTGAAATATTTGCATAATGATAGTTCGTAGTTCTTAAAGACAGAATGGTAACCACCGGGCTAATAATCTGTTTCAATAATGAGTGGAGTAAACTGTATGCATAGATTAAAGTTCTGAGTTTAAAGAGAAACAAAATAAGAAAGACTCGAACTATATACAACAGAGTGGTATGCAGTCAGCTGTATCATCGGTTACATCATCAGTAATATTCTACGTCACATCTATTTATAAATTACAATGTATGGTGATTACTGGCTTGAAATTCTGCCTGGACATACCATTGAAAGAATTGAGACAGCTGAAAGATTGTAGATACGATGGCAGCTGGGTTTGCATCATATCTAATGAACCCTTTGATTACTATGCATATGCAGACTGCTTCCAACAAGGTATCTTATGATCAATAGGATAACATTCACCTAGTGTTGGCAACGAACCGCCCGGGGTTTGTACAATTGACGAACCGATTTGGTCCGCGCGAACCGGATCATTGCCAAGCCTTTCGCCACAAACCCCACCATTTCGGCCTACAACTGCGAACAAAAATAAGTAAGCGAGTTCTTGTCCGATCGGCTCGATTATTAGTGCATCTTGTAGCTAACTTCTCCCGCTACAAGATGCGCCAAAAGTCGAGCAGATCGGACAAGAACTCGCTTACCTATTATCGTTCGAAGATAGATGGTTTGCGAACCGGTTCGGACAAACCTCAGAATTTCGTACAAATCTCGGATCGAATTCATGTCGAACCGAACCCTGGTTCAATCCACGACGAACCGATCCACTTCGTTGCCATCACTACATTCACCAGCAGGTTATGGAATTAACATGATATGATAGGCTCAGAACACAAGAACATCAGCAAAAACAGATTTTTTGTTGATTACGCTTATTCAACATGCTGCACCCATAAAGGCTGAAATACGATGTGGGCGTTGGCAAGAATGGACCTTCAAGTTGCATCGTAGCAACAATGTTCTGAAGCTTTTAATATTGTTTAATGAACGAGCTCCGGTTGTGCTTTTGTTTCTGCGAACTCTCTATGCTACTTTTGTCAACACTTTGGTGAAGTCCAATACCATGGGCTCAAATGCGGTCGTAACATCATTTGAGGCGAAAAACCATCTTCTTGTTTTCATTGTTGAGATGTTTGAAATACGGCTTCATTGGCTTTATTCAAACCACTTTTAATTTGTATGGCCATCCCTTACGCTCTCTTAATTTTCCTAACTCACGATAGTAGTCTTCCTCAACTTACTCAAATTGATAAGACTGTTCATTTAATTTAAGTTAGTATAATTCGATATAGTACTTACTGTGCGATGACAATTACGATACTAAAGATTACAAGTGTCCGTGCAATTATTGTGAAAAAGAAATACCACAATCTTAAGAACCAAAAAACTATATTGCGAAGACCAAAATAAGTGTTGCCTCTCCATTATATATATTCCCTCTGGCAGATACCCATACTCGCTCTCTCAACAGTCATTGAGGACAGATATGTTGAAGTCAAAGCTTCCATAATCGTCTGAACTAACTTTTTCGGTGTCTACAACGTTGAAATCGTGATTGCAATTGTCACTGATATTGTTGGTATTGGTGTTGCTGGTGCCGCTGATATCAACCGTGCTGGAGATGATATCATGTCGCACGTGACTTGGTAGGAGAGCGGATTGCGCAGCTTCAACTTCAGCGGTCATACGCCGAAATGTGCTGTCGCAAACATTAGCAAGCTCTTCAGGGACATACGACAGGTACTCCTCCTTGTGTACTCCCTGGTCATTGTACGGTATTGATGTATTCACCTAGACAACTCCTGGCCATCTCTGCCTTCAACAAATTATCATTTTGACGTCTTCGATCGTCTTGGTTTGGATCTCGGGTGAGGTAGAATGGAATTTGGCTTCGAGATGACGAAATACAACTATGTAGTAATAGTGAGTATTCATAATCAAATATGATTGAATGTGATCTCATGATGTACACCTCCACTGGAGCCAAACTCAGCTGGTACCTTGTATTCTCCGATTTTCCATACTCCAAGGCAATGGTGAATCGCGGTTGCAGCAAGTACAATGAAAGTCGAATTGATCATATCGATCATTCTACAGTCTTTCATTACCAATTGTCTTACTCCTGCAAAGTATGTCTCGTAAAGTAGCTCCACGATTTTGGTCACCGCGAAATGATACTTCCAATCTCGAAAAGTTATATTAGACGACATATTTTGACATTGTTTAAGGACATACCGTTCTCACCTGTTCAGGACATGTAAATCGGTCTCGATCAAGGAGGTGTGCGACGTGTTGTTTGACTCCATTCTGGTCTATTGTTCTGAAGCCATACAAGGAATCTATCTTCTCCTTGCACTTATACACCATTGCCGAGCATGAGAAGGTAATCTTTCCAAGGACTTTAATATATTGTCAGACTAAAATCGTCATAGAGAGGATGAAATAAATACTACCGAAATGTATGCACGAGGAGGGTCGATGTTTCTCATTGCCAGATCGACTTTTATGATATAATGATACCACCACGAGTGGATCTGGATGGTCTTGACATCATTAGTAGTGAAAGAGTTATTGAACATTGAATATCTGCCGGCGATGGACTTCATTTCGGCAAGAACCAATGATTCAATACCGGAAAGCATCTGTTGGATACCGTATTCTGCTCCAACTATTTGTCCTGTCACCTCGCCAATAGGTTCCACTCCTCCCAAAGATCTTTCAAGACCACATAGTGTTCACCCCTTTCCTTACGTGTCATGTGCTATAATAATGATTAGAATACGAAATTCATCGTCTCATTATCAGAGTTCATACCTTCTTGCGAGAAATTTCGGAAGTTCTTTGCTCCTCCTCATAATCGTCATCGATTTCAATATGGACCTCTTATCGACTCGGTGTGTGAGGTTGGGTGCAAGGAGGAGTTAGTTGGCGAAGAGCAGAGTGCTTGCTAGTACATCTTTGAGAGGAGAATTGTGCAATTTCGTCATTAAGGCAGCGATAATCGTACGTATCAGGAATTTCTGAGAGCTGGTTATCGGCATCATCGTCTTGTCTAGATAGTTGATGATTTAAATTGGATAGAGGTGGAGAATGTTTGCGCCTACAAGTTATTTGATTGGAAAGGAGTGTGTAATAACGAAAGAATAAATGAAATATAAAGAGCTTAGATTAAACCAGATATAGAGTGTATGAAAACTGTAAAAGATAAGACGATAATAGTCGTCGGATGGACGTTCTTTGTCGTAGATCAACCAATATGGTCGATGGAGCTATCCATCCTGATATAGGCCGCTCCCATCAGAACATGTACCATCCCTTGAAATGTGGTTAGTCTACTAAATTTTTATTCGTCTAAAAAGCGAAAATCATCATCAGGAACATTTGGCTGCATACTGCTGACTGGATTAGAGTTGAAACACTGAGAGCACCGGAGTGTAGTGTATGTTTGTGGTATAGGCAATGGAGCTTAGTGTACAATTATGGTATAGACCACGGAATTTGTCGTTTCGACAACCACAATTAGATTTGAAAAGTGTAATAGTATTTGAACACATCAACAAGGTAGCTTGAAATAGCAATCATCGTATGAACCTCAATTAGCGTCTGATATCCCATTGGGTGTAGCACAGACACTAAATTGCAGACACCAAAAATTGATATATCTTGGAGTATTTAAGCTTAAAATTGAAAACGTCGAGGTGACAACGAATATTGTAATTCAAACCACACAAATACCGCATAAAAAAACCTATTCTATTGCTACCCAATTATCCCAAAATAAACCCAAGCGAAAACCAAACCAAACAAAAAGTAAACAAATCGCAAGCAAAAACCAATCAAATTATAACCCGAGCGAAAACCCAATCCCAGTCAAATCCCGAAGCAAATTGCCAATGATAATTTCCATCGTCTCAGTTTTTCTTTCGCTTTTAATTAGGCTTCAGATGGGCTTCCGAACCTGGAGATGGAGGGTTGACCAAATACCTATAGTCGTGCAGCCAATTGATGCTTTCCTCCTCCGGATCTGGGGGTAGATAGTGGTCACTCCAAATGGCATGGCCCCTGTCCTAAATAATCGTCAAATATCGTTTTTGACGAATATGCCTCCTGTGAATAGGTTTATCCCTTGCCACGAGATTCACTAGGGACGATGGAAGGCTGCGAAGTCTGGATCTGAAAGATACCAATTTGTTGTCGGATTCTTCGCCTATATTGTCGATCATCTCTTCCTCCTGAGGAAGGATTTCGTCGAATAGTAGGAATGACTTTCCCACAGGTATTGGAGTATTCAGAACCTCATCGTTTCGCAGTAGAATGCAATAAAGTGTTCGGACTTCCAAATTGTAATTGATCGAAGCCATGTAAGTATTGTATTGTCGTTAAATATGGGAGCCACATCTCCAACTTGCAGTCCTTCATCATCACCTGGCTCTCATCTGATGCTCCACAATTCCCAGATTCTCCGAAAGGGATCATGTATTCCTTCATTCACCGTCTTTACAATGGCCAATATCGTAGTCTCGATTATACTTGTAAGCACTGTGAACAATAAAATGTCATCCGTATTGGACCATTGCTATCAGAAGTTCTTTGCTCCATCGCGTTTCTGTGTCGTGATGGGATCGACATATACAATAGTATAATTGAATACTTCCTCATCGGAAGGGGTTACTGGACATCGACACTTGATTGGCATTATGTCCTCATCACCATCTAATTTTGTCAGCATTGAAAAAGTGATCACGACGATGCAAAATGTACCCGATTTGACGTTTCGCTTGCTCTTTAGTGTAATCTCCACTGGCGATCTGCCCTTCCTCCTCCTGATGGCCATTTCCGCAAGATCGTCAATGGCAATTTTGCATTTTCTTCTATTGACATTATTGGCACTAGGATCTGCTTCCCATCGATGAAATCGCACTCCCTGACCAGCCAAATCGGAGATTGAATTGATGCATTGTTTGATCATGCCGTCCCATTTGGCTTTGATTGCTTCCTTTTTGCCGTGGATACCAAGGCTCGAAGCGATGCCAACAATCGACTCTCTGATGCGATTGGCCTTCTTGGCTGTTGTTTCCTTCTCTTCGTAGAGCCCCAATTCTTCCAATGTCCAATTAGATTCCTCGATACTCTTTTCCAGAGCCCATACTTTGAGTTATTGAATCGCCATCTAGAAAAAGTTAGTATGTCTAACGATGAAGTTTATCATTCGAACAGGGTAAAAGAATTTACATTGAGAATGGGTGCCAAATTTATACGAAACAATAGAGATGGGTTTTGAGGATTGCAAAGATAGAATTGAATGTCGGCGATATCAACTTGAAATGAGATTAAGGTAATGATGATATGCAGAAATAAGGAGGAAAAGGTAATGAGAAGCAGAATGAAGGGCGGGCAGAAGATAGGAGTATTATATAGTTCTTCTCGCTCATCCCATAGTAATCGAGCTGACTAGGTGAAGTTGACTTCCGGAATCCTGGTCTGTGGCAGCAAAGAACTGAGGCAATTTCCACGTTCTAATACCAATGTCGATGTGTCAAACATTCAAATCTGCATCCTGTTGACGAATATCTAATTGTTAGACGTTTACCTCTCTGCCATACACCCCACAATGATTCTACCCCACGATAACATAGACCTTACACGGTCAAGTCGAAATCCATTTGCTACGAATTTAGGTCAGGTACGAAATGCAGTATCCAGGAGACAGTTACCTACCATACGTACGTCGAGTTTAGTATTGAGGAAATCGTCACGATGTGCAGAATCAACGTCTATTATATGCAAGGTATTTCTACTGATTCCCAAATTGCGATAACTGCAAGACAATTAATGATTGCACTCGGCTGGTAAGGATGAAGCCAAAGTGCGATAGGACCTCTTTCGCCGAAAAAGGAAACATGATATTAGGGGTTTTATCGGATATGTCCATCCAAAATAAGCACTTATTGTCTCTACTATACGTATCGTCTTTGCGACGACGAAAATATATATACAATGAGTTCGATTAATTGTACACTTTGCAATTATTGCAATAAAGTTTACGATTACTCTGGTACATACATCAATTACCTCCGATGTCACCATTCAGAAAGGGTAAATTACGTGCCTTTAGAGCAGAGTTCAAATAAAGGATATACAATTACCGCCGATAATGATATCCTACTTCCAGACTATTTATCTCTATGTTCAAATGACCTGCTTCAACTTTCCGATGACGATTCTTCAAGTGAGGATGAATGACAATAGCAATACAGATCCACTACAGCTGACTTTCAAGTCGAATGAACTACAATCGATGAAATTGGACTCGCATGAAGCCAGAAAGGTAATAGATAGTGATTTCGACATTTTGGACAACGAAATCGACCAATGGGCACCGTTTTCTTGTGAGCAAGAATATCGTTTGGCATACTGGTGTGTCAAGCACAAACTGAGTAGGGTTGCCATCGATGAGCTGATGAAGTTTCAGGGGGTAAATACGAACTTCACATCTACATAGTCTGTACACTAAAATTGATGATATGACCTATGCACTTGGAATTGACTTATGGAAATCTGGTAAAGTCAGGTATACAGGTCCTATCAATTCAGAAGCACTATGCAATGATGGAAAGACATGTTTTTACTATTGAAATCCAGTTGACTGTATCTAATTTCTACTCCAACAATCTGCATTTAAAGAGTATATGATATATTCACTGATTAAGGATTATAATGAATTGGGGGACAGAGTATAATCTGAAGTTCACACATACGATTGGTAGTCGAATGAGTAGGTATGAGTTTTTATTTCATCGACACGTCATCATAATTAAATGTTCTACATAGTTGAAAAAGTCTGTCGGCTCCACTATTGTTCTGATCTTTTGCAGCTCTGATCAAATGCATTTAACCAACTATTCTGGCGATAAAAAAGAATAGACTATTAACCTCAGTCTTGGAAACATTAATTCGACGATTCGATCAAAGCCCTCGAGTCTTGCCAGTGTCGTTTTCGCCCAGCTTCCAGTACCTCCAAAGCATCATCACTGTAGTTGTGGAAAAACAGCCGCCATCAAAGAGCAATAGGAATACAATCGGAAAGTGTTTAAATGGGTTTTTGCAATTATTTTTCGTCCTCTCGATGCTGTTTTTGAGAAAGGAAAACCCATACTCTGTGCTGACAGAAAAATGCGACAATACTTTCCAATCATCTGTACTTGGACGGCCAATTACTATGAAAATATTCACCTCCATGCAATTAAACAGCCAGGTTATCTGGTGTGTGAAGTCCCAAAATCGTCGTTTGGAGAGGGCAATCAATCTATCTGGCCATACCATGATTATCGACTATATTTCCGAAAGATGATTCAAGCCACATGATTCAATAATCAAGACCAAAACCATGCACTTGATTATCACATGGAAAGAGGTGTAGCAATGACGGAAGATATCTTTTGGAATATGAAATGCATTTCTTTGCATACATTGATCTTTTCTGATGTTTTACACACTATCTATTGCGGTATTCTGAAGCATTTGATGGAGTGGATAGTGCTATTTTTGGAGTTTCTCAAACGAATTGACCGATTCAATGTTCTTTGGGCAATAATATCTCATTATGCAGGATTTGCACGATTCAATACGCCCTACACAGCTGTGACACAATGGAGTGGCATAGAGATGAAAGCATTAGACCGGGTTATTGTTTCCATTATCACGACGATGCTTTTCGATCCCTCTTTGGAGCAGCAAGGTCCATTCAAATGTGCCATACTTTGTGTCACAAACCTCATCTACTTTCACCTCATGACTCAGTATCACAACCATACCGATACGACAATCAAATATATGGAATACTGTCTCAATGAATTTCATTGTCACAAAGACGTCTTTAGTCGTTTTCGTGCCAAAAGGTCATCCAAGAAGGTTGCTGAAGCTCTGCAAAAGTAGCTCGCTATCGATATGCAACATGAGCATGAGAATGATCCTGCATAGTCGTGGCTTTCGGCAGTGGCAAAATGTTATCGCATCGACAAGGACAAAATTCAAATCAATTCAGAAATAGCATCGTACTTGAGTGATCAGTCTGACTTCAACTCAGTCAAGATGCATCTGTTGAAACTACTTTTCAGATCACATACGTCAGCTATGGCAATTATCAAATATAAGCTCTGAACTACCCGAAAGGTCCATGATGGACTTGAAAGATAGATATTGGTAATCAAACCGCCATGAGCCATCTTTCCAAATTTTGCATACGAAAGCTCAGAACGAGGTGTTCCAATTCAAAGATCTAAATCTCAACGCCGAAAAATGTCATCATAAAAACCAAAATCTATTTCCCACATCTCCAGCAATTCAAATGATGAAACATCATCAGACAGGAATCAAGTCTCTAGCAGACCTCTCATTCTGGTGTGAAATACCAAAAGGGAAACCTCAAAATCACATCGCATGGTGTTTCAAAAGATATGGTAACTACACCGGATATGTCGATAACGACGAAGAATTTCATTGTCTACAAAACGTAAAATATAGTCATTATAATTCCGCAGCCATTCCAGCCACATCATTTCAAGGCGACAAGCACACAATTTACATTGTACGATGCACTGGAACCAACCAATGAAGAAAGCATAAGCCTGCCTGAAATGATACAGTTTTACTCTGAGATGGAATCCTGGGAAAGTTCAAGTCGACTAGAGGACAAATTCCAGTGAGATTACGATTTCTTTTTGTCATTGATGATACGGAGTCAAATCAACGATCACTTTTGGCCCTTGTCACCACAATAGTTGCAGGTCCAATACGCGAGGTTCCGGGGATGGTGATTGTCGAGCAGCGAGATCAGATACCTATATTACCTTTGGAGGGCAGTAGTTATCGTCGAAAACTCCTTCTTGGCGTTGGATCGATGTATGTCATCCCTTCACACATGATTCAGTGTGCAGCCCATATGCTTCCATTTTCTTCTGATGCAGATAATGGTCAATAGTTTTTAAATATTACTATTGACTTAGATGCGTTCAATTTATTGTATGAGTAGATAGGACACTTGAAATCGTTATTACGCATATTGTATAAGTTGATCACTTTTATATGTCGAAAAAATTTGTATATTGGTAAATATTAGACATAGCAGTGTGAAATGTGCAGCTCTGACGATGAAATATGGCATCACTTACAATAATATGTGATAATGATGACATTAGTTGATATTATCATGACATCAGGATAAGTGGGAACTAAATCTTAAGCGAAGACCTTAAAAATTTACAATGAGTATTGTGTCATGAGTTGCCAACTTGACGACAACTATTTGAGATACTTGGAGTATGAATTTTGTATGGTGAGGGTGGCAGCACTGGATCAAGTTTTAGTGATACTTAGAACGTTCAGAACGAAATCGACCGTACCGTACTATCTCGGAAAGCAAATTAGTTTTTGCTGATGAAGTCCAACGGACTGATATCGGTAGGCAATCTATTTGACCAAGTAGGAGATCCTAGCAGAAATATTGAGAATATGCAGGAAACAAGTAGAGTATGGATTATTGAACAGAAGATAATAGTGCAAAGTATGATTAGATAGAGAAGCTGATAATAAAAGTGCAAATAGAAGTAATTGTTAAAGTGAAAAGACAGAGATATAAAGGTCTCTGGAATCTCTGAGAGTAGAAGAGCAAGTGTCTTAACATGGAGAACAAGCCTTAACAATTTATGATTGGATGGTCAAATATCTTTGTCTTGAATATTTATTTTTAGTGACTTTCACATCCTGAATATATCTTCATAACTTCCATTGTATGTAAGTTCTGAACGTAGTAGGGATACTACTTGTACTAGTAAACCTGGAGTACCACTCCTGATGTTACAATGGTTCATCTTGATACAATTGCAACTGGAAAAAGTCACTATAATTTTTGACCAGTAAGGTCATGAGTTCATTTTACTATACAATCATCTCCATACAATATTACTTTCATTTGTACACTCTTCAACATATATACCTCCTACGAAATAAACACAGTCCGGCCTGCAGTATTGAAAGGGAAATCAATCAATCTGTCTACTATTGTTCATACAGTGTATCATAGACAAACTAGTACACTACAATGGGAGCACTACCATATACAAGAATGTTTAACAAGCTTGAAGTTATACCAGAAGAGAAAATATCAAAGGAAGCCCTGATAGAGTACATGTAAAGCTGGTTGATGTGTTATCGGGGATTTGGAAGGAAATACTGAATCTATTCTGAGAAGCCGTAGAACAGTATGTCCGACAGAATCGTAGCTGTCATCAATCCAAAACGATAGTATATCAGATGATTGTACTTGTAATTCCTTTCGATTTTTTTCCTTCTCAATAGAATATCATTATAACTATCTAGACACTTTGTAGTTTTAGTTTAGTGACTGTAGGAGATATAGTTGTAGTGTAGTAGACAGTTTTGTAGCATGAGGAGAGAGTTCATGACGGGGCGCACAGTCGAGACTTTTGCTTAGTGACTGTACCTTGTTAACAAGAATTGAACTCATAAATTTATTGGGATACTCGAGAATTGACATCTTTAATACTGTTAACTATGTTAAACACTGCTTAACATAGCTCAGTAATATTGTTACTAGAAAACCTGAGATTGTTATATCTGATATAGGGTAAACGACATGACATCTCCAATTTCAATCGAAGTTATTATTTCACAATATCTTCAATCCCCACTGAGATGCCACTCGATTCCACGCACATGTATGGGGGACCAATATTGAAAATGACAAAAGAACTTAACTTTTGCTTTGAGAATGTCATTTTGAATCTTATGACCCCTTCATTGCTTTTCGTACCCAAATCCCTCATTAAGATCACCGCCGACAGCTTATATTATTACCATTCATTGGCCCCAATGGATTCCTGTTCATTACCGGTCTCGACAATAAACGCTGGCGATGCTCCTGGCTAGTAGGTGTGGCTGCCGTATTCTCTTGGCCTGGGTATCGGTTTTAGAGCAATGCAGCCATATATATGCTGACGTGCGTACCTAAAAATGCCGAATTGTGTGCTCCGGCACTGTATACAACCTGCCCATTACTATAATACCTAGGAGTTGGAGATCTCCGTCCCGATACATCGCTTGCACTCTGTGGAAGCCCGCTGCCATTGATAGTTCCAATCCGAGAACCTGTCATGAAGTCAGGCTCCGTAGCGAGTTTTTGCCTTGCCAGGGTTGGTTGATGGTTTTGTTGGATAGAATAACCTCCCACATCTACACCTGTCAAACCATGTGTATTGTGATGATTTCCGTGTCCAAATGCCCGTTCAAGGTTCTCAACTGCACCCAGACCGACCTGTGTCATGAGTGTACGGCGTTTTAACTTATCATAAAGGTCCTTTTAAACAGTGACATTAGTCAAAGAGAATTAACGACCCTGAAGTATCACAGGGAGGATGGTAATCAAACCTGGGTCTGAGCTAGCTTCCGTCCCTTCTCCCTCCATTTTTCAATTACATCGTGATTTTTCTTTTTCAAATCCTCTGTACTAATCTTTAGTGCAGTAACCTTTTGTTGCAATCTCAAAATTTCGACGTTTGCATCATTTATAACCTTATCCAAATCATTTGATAATGCGATGCATTTATCAGCCAAGCCTTTCGCGATTGTTTCCTGATAGACACTGTTCTGGAATACTCAGAATGTTGAGTCTTGGCCAACCAAGTAAAATACGCACACTTCCTGTATCACTTGATAATTCCAGAAAGACAATCCTCTTTGACATATATCCATGATGACGCTAGGGGAGAGACCACTAAGTAGGGAGGTCCGATAATCTTCAGGCGGGCTAAGGTTCATCATAACTACATCGTCTGGGTCCGAGAGGGCAGACTGGCATGCTGGGCAATGACGAGAGCGTCCCTGTCGGGGGTCGGTGAGATGTAGACATTCCGTACAGGTTTCACAAAACACATGGCTACAATTGTCAGAACAGGGAGAAATCTAACGCCGAAAGTAAAAATAGTAATAGATTACTCACCTGCAAGTAGTCACAACGGCACGGGTATCAAGAACACGTCGACAGCGGAGATTATTACAACGCAAGTTGAAGCCTTCCATGATGAGCTAGGTGTGAGAGACAGCAATGATCGGCACTCGATGATGGCGTAAGTTTACAGTCAAGAAATACAACGAGTGTTTAACCCTGTATGGCGGCTTGGCGTGTCCAGGACAACATCTCCCACCTGGAAAATCAGTTTCCAGTTTTTCTCCGTCAAAGTTGGGACGAACTCGCCTCCGGCTCCTTCGCGCGTGTGACAGCGCTCGCAAGCTCGCCATACTCCTACCCCCAGTCAGGTAAATTATTGTGTCCGGAACTTGACCTTCAGTGATCTTCGGGTATTGTGGAATGACCTTCAGTCTAACGAAGGTTTACAATCGGATACATCTAGTGGGAACAAATAATTTGACAATTAGTAATGATGATATAATGATACATACACACAAATAGAGAGTCATGTGTTCGGAAAAAGTGGGATGGTCTGAAATCCTATGTAAATTATTTTCCTCATCATCATCTCTATTCTCTATCCAACAAATATAATAAGCTGCAACTGAAAATAAAATAACTGCTTCTACCTTATCAGCAAAAATACTTTTGAAATATTGAGGTGTTCAAAGTTTTTATCAGATTTTCCAAAGTTTCTGAAATTGATTGGGATGATATTTACTCTAATGAGCTTTCTGAAAAGTGATTGATGTGACTGTCATATCTGATCATACAGCTTAATCGCTATAGTCTCCTGATATATAGAGAGATCGCCTTATTGTCATACATTTTTGCTTACTTTATCTTGAGATTTTGGAGATTTCTGGACTTTCCAATGGAGGTTTCACTTTATATTTTAATTTTGATTTCACAATATCTACAATATTTTAATTTTTCACAATTTGTTTCATTACATGTTCATCGCAATCCATCAAATTGTTCAAATATTACACACTGTAGTTCAATTATAAAATTGAATTGAAATAAATCAACTTTCAAACAATATTTTAAACACCTTAATTACAATAATATTGTGAAGTACTTGCTGTCCTATATGTATATTCTGCAATCATCACATCAAATGATCTACTTGTGATCAAACTAGTTCAACTCGTTAATAATATTCCATAGAATAAGTGTAAGGATGTACATCCTCATATGGGTGAATACGTATAGATACGATTGCAAACAGAAATATGTAATATATATCAATTGTGAGATATGTAGGTAAGATAATCGCTAGCATGCCAAAAGTACATTTTGAGGTGATTATATATGAAGGATATTTATCCGGCCTCGGCAGCCAAGTGCACTTACGAGAGCCAAGTGCGCTTGTGAGCCAAGTATACTTACAAGAGCCAAGTGTACTTACGAGGCCAAGTGCACTTACGAGACCAAGTGCACTTACGAGGCCAAGTGTACTTATGAGGCCAAGTGTACCTGGCACCGCCATTATATCATCCCTCACTTTGTCAGCAGACCTTCTGGGCTGCAACATATATACATGAAGAAAGACAAGATAAGATGCATATGGCATCGTACATCTGTATAAGTCCCACGACCGATTGGTATCATCACGGCAGATTCCCATACACGGAAAAGCTCTACCTCGAGTGGCGATGATGAAATCCGTTCTGACACCATTTATACTGGGCTGAAATCTATAAGAAATGAAGAGAAGAAGAGATGAAAAGGAAACGTCCAATTGATCCTAGATCCTCCACGTCTACCTCTGAACCGTCCGCAGCGATGACATCGATTATGGCTGTGGCTTCTTTGGATGCTCCTGATGGAATTTATTGACTTGTTCTTAAGTATTCTCGAGATTCGCCACCGGCTTCCAGCTCGTACATAGGTAGTTGTAACCGGCCCACTGAATGAGGTAGTGGATCTTCCAATAGTGTCACTTGGAATCGAGAATCTGATCGACCTTCCACTTATCTGTATCATTGGCAATCGTTGGTTGCGTTTCTGATGGCAGCTAGCTGATAGCAGGTGGCAAGTATTTATCAGCAGGGAGACATGGAATATGTTGTATATATGCATCGTCTTTGGTAAGTCTAATCTGTAAGCATTGTTATTGATGACTTTACTTACCGTGTATGGCCCGACACGCTGGTCATCCAACTTTTTTGACTTTCTGGTCTTCTTGATATTCTGAGATGAAGCCAAACCTTAACTCCGACCTTGAACGTCATTGCTTTGCCACCAGTATACTTCCTATGACAGGCCTGAGCTTTGAACAGGTTGTATTTCAGGGTGCGATACGTCTTCTCCAGTCTGACTTCCAAGGTATCTGCTTCAGCTTCCAACTTCAAGTGGGATTGAGCAAAATCGTTGGGTGCCTTGAACTGCATCGTCAGGTGGTAGTTATGGTTGGCCCAAAAGGATATCATCCTTGCCGAAGTATGTACAGTATTGTTGTAGATGAATTCTGCCAATGGTAAGAGCTCTACCGAGTTATACTGCTCATAGTTTCAGAAAGCCAGGAGATACAGCTCCATCGTCTGATTATACCGCTCTGTCTGGCCATCCATCTGCGGATGGAATGCTGTTGATAGTCGGTGATCCATACTTATGTAACTGCAGACCCTCGTCCTGAATCCACTCGTGAATTGGGTGCCCTGGTCAGTGATGATGTCATCAGGGATACCTCGGTTGCAGATCACATGCTGGAAGAAGAGTCTAGCCAGCTCTGGTGAGTCGATATGCTTTCTGCAGGGCAGGTAGATCGCAATCTTTGTCAGTCGATAAACGATGACTAGGTTCGCTGTGTATCCGAATGTGGTCGATTCTGGCAAGTCTGTGACGAAGTTCATGGTGACACCTTCTCAGGGTTGTGACGGTGGTGGCAGTGGCATGTTGATTCCGTGGTGGGTATGAAGCGGAGCCTTGATTCGGTAACATACTTTGCAGCCGCTGATGTACTTCCTTATGGGCACATCCATCACAGGCCAATAGAAATCTCTAGAGACTAACTCAGAAGTTTTAAGAGCTCCAAAGTGACCAGACTCAGGGTTGTGATGAAAGAGACTTATCAATTTGCTGCGGAGAACATCGTCTGCAGAGACAAATATCCTCATCTCATAGGTCAGAACTCCAGCGACGACACTCCATTGGTTCTCGTTGGTTTCGGCTTTGGCGATTAGGTTATCGACTAGCTTACCTGAGACCTTGACCGTCAATAGATCAGTAGCCTGAGCATTCTTAATCGCCGGTAGGAGGTCATCATAGGGTTCAACTGCCAGGATCGCCAAAGGCCATCCGACAGGCTTCTCATTGTCAAGCTCATAATTGGACTGTCTCGATAGGCTGTCGGTGGGGTTTTTCGTGCCTTCCAGATGCTTGATCATGAAGTCGTATGCCGATAAGATCTCAGTCCAGTGTACTTGTCTCCGGGAGAGCACTTTCGACATCAAGAAGCACTGGAGATTCTTGTGGTCACACAGCACCAAGACTTTATAACGTGCACCTTCCAGATAGTGTCACTATTGCTTGAAGGTCTCGATGATGGTGAGGAGTTCCTGATCGTACATGTCATAATTTTGCTCCGCTAGGAAGCACATTTGAGAGTAACAATTGACTGACCGAAGGGTTCTGAAGCCATCATACTGGTTTAGGATGTCTGGAATCGCGAAGCCACTCGTATCAGTCTGGAGGATGATCGGCTTGGCTGGGTCAAAGTGCTGTACAATCGGTGCTGCGGTGAAGGCCTTTTTGAGTTTCTGGAAGGCCAGTATGGCTTCTGGAGTCCATTCCTATTTCGACCTGATCGGTTGCGATTGATTGGATGGTTGTTTCGACTGACTGCTCTTGCTCTGCCTATCGGAGTTTAGTAATTCGGTGAGTGGGAGGGTTACCTTGGAATGTTTTCAGATAAACCTCTGGTAGAAGTTCATGAACCCAAGCAGAACCTGCATGTCCTGCACTGATTTAGGAGACAGCCAATCTTCGATGGTGGAGATACGGTCCGCTTCCATACTGACACCTGCAGCACTGATGATGAAACCGAGGAAGCCGACCTCTGAGGCTCCAAATTGGCACTTCTTTACTTTGCAATAGAGGCTGAACTCCTGCAGCCGTTACAGTACTTTCCACACATGCTCGTCATGCTTCTTCTCATTATTGAAGTAGATCAGGATGTTGTTGAGGTAAAACACCGCAAAGTCATCAATGTAATGGTGCAGGCAATCCTTGATGTAAGCCTGGAATGTAGCTGGTGTATTCGTCACGACGAATAGCATGACTCTGTACTCAAACTGACTGTATTGGATTCGGAATGACGCCGTGTACTCGTCACCTTCCATAATGCGAATTAGATGATAGGGTCCGTGAAGGTCAAGTTTTGTAAATATCCTGGCGCTGCCAACACGGTCAAGCATCTCTGAGATCAATGGAAGGGGGTACTGATTCTTGATTGTATCCGTGTTGAGAGCTCAGTAGTCTACACAGAGCCTCAACCCCTCATTCTTCTTCTTTGCGAAAAGTATCGGCATTGCCACCAGTGATGATGACCGCTGGATGAAACCACTGACCAGGTTTGTCTCGATGTAGACCTTTAGAGTTCTCAATTCAAACTCTGACAGGTTATAGATACGCCTATATGGCAGCTTGTATCTGGCTTCCAGGTCGATCGCATGGTCAATTGATCGGTATGGTGGCAGCATCTCTGCCTTTACCTTACAAAAGACCTCAAAGAACTCCTTATATGTGACTGCTATATGACTGCCATCGTCGGTCAGTACTACTGGCGCTCTGGTCTCGTCCGCTCCATCTGCACACGTTTGTATTAAGTTCTTATATGAGAATGGAAGTGAAGGTTGGAATCCAGGAGTAGCGGTACCGCCAGCCCATCACAATGGAGCATGACCATAGCGCGTATCCTCCCTTCGTGACTTGGCGAGCTGATAGCAGTTATTCAAGCTCCGCATTGTTGGTAACTCCTCTCCCGCAACTACTGTCGCTGCTTCCTGCTCGCCCATCAAGCATCGGAGTTTCTCACATATGGTCCTGCTTCATGATGCGTCCAGCAGCCCGGTACACTTTCCAAACCATAGGGCAAATTTCTCGTCTACCTTATTGTTCTCAACAAGGTTGTTGAATGCAGTTGCGGCAAGGAAGCAAATGTCCAGAGGCTTACCACCGCATCCCTGCAAGGTTCCATTGATATCCACGTATGGGGTTCCATCGTGACTCCCATTCGTAGACTGCATCCAAATAGGAGTTTGCAAGGCTACGAGTCAATCGGCTTTCCAGTCGATGTTCAGGTTTCCAGCCTTGAACCACGGTAATCTCAAAACCAAGTTGTATGCCCTCATGAGTACAATTAAGACATCCAATTAGTCAACCGGTACCAAGCTTTCAAAATACTGAACCAAGAGAGTAGCCTTTCTACTTTCTCTTGAAGAAATTACCTCGCTGCAGTCGAGGTTTGAAGTTGCAATGAATGCTGATTCGTCCCAGATACCAAGCCGGTTTTGCAGTTTGGACATCATGAAGATGCTCGTTGCTCCACAGTCGATGAGAGCTTGTATGAAATGTATTTCACCTTGAACATATCGAATAAGTACTTCGTGTATGATATGTGCCTAATTTGGCCACTCAGTTCCGCACAGATAATGACTTAACATGTGAGCTCTTGAGCTCTCCAGAATAAATCTTGATTTTAATGAAATTCGGTGTGCCTGCACTCCATCCAACATCACGATGAGCATCTGGGCTTCCAATCTCTCCAAATCCGGCTCCGTCTCATCCACCCTCTCTCACCGAGCCATGTACCAGGAGAGGTAGACTAATTGTTTGACTGCTGGGTATGAAATGACCATTGTCGGTTGACTTGGTGGCCGCTGTCGATGGAACTGCCTGGGACTGCTACCATTGGAGTTCAATTTGTCTTTGTCTTGATAGTTGGTCCGACTGTATTGTGGATACATGTGCGTCAAGTGGCTGCTGTTGCAGCAGATACACATCTTATTGGTAAGGTGGTTGTCGAGAACCTCCCTCAAGACCTATGGTATCGGAGATAAGTCGGTATGTTTGCCACCACCACCATCGCTGCCCCCTGCGGTAGTCTTTCCACCAGACGTTGTCTCGGCAGGCTCGGAAATTGATGGTCTGAAATTATATTTCCTGTCAGTTCGTTTAGATGATTCTCCATTGCTGCCACAGCCTCCACTGGGCTGCTTTTATTCATGTTGTTGTTGTCTCCCACTCATCCTTTCTGGCTCGAGTTGGAATTCCAGACCTGCTATAGGGTCGAAAAGCTCGTCGATACTTGCAAACCTCCTATTTGTTGTCAAGGGTTTAACCCGTGATCATAACCCAGGCTTCATCTTCATCCAGGCCATTTCGTATAACTTTATCCATATCTGTACTGATTTATCCTGGTGATGGAATCCCTGGTCGAACTCTTGATAGACCTGCATGGCTGAGTTCAGCACGTGGTTGGGGTCGCCAGACGTCTTTTGGAGTTACTCAACAAAGAGGTTGAAATCGTTTATGGCAGGGTGGTTTAAATTCTGTAACTTTTGGCTCCAAGTGACTGGGTACTCCATCTTGATTTTTCGTTGCGAAAGATCCTTAAGGCCGCTCCAACTGCTAAGTAGATTTAGGGCATATTTGACTTGATCTGGTGCACCGTTCGAGAAATGATGATGGTGTAAGTCGAAATTTCCATTAGGAAAACTGATGAAGTTATCCAATTCGGAGGTGACCCTGAACTATCGCTCAGGGTTGACCATCTTAAAGATTCTGGACTTACTGAATTCCTGCTCTGACGTACGCTCCCTAGCAGCCTCTCGTTCCCAAACTGCTTCTCTCTCCCGGGCCCATTCTGCTCATTTGGCTGCTCTCACATCACGTTCGACCTGTTGTTCGGCTCGCATTTCAGCTTGTTACTTGAAAAGGAGCTTCAACATCAATCAATTCTGGATGGGCATGTCGCGATGATCATCTTCAGTAATCATTGATGAGAAGTCGTCGTCGTCATCATCTGTGACGCGTTTATTTTCCTGCGCAGGATTGAGATCACCGTCATTGGGATTCGGATTTTCGTAGTCGGCATCGAGATTATCATCGACCATGGTTTTATCTTCGACTGGAGCCTGTTAGCTGCTTGTCGCCGATGTCTGCAGAGTTTCGTCGCTTTCACGATTGTCAGGAATACGTAGTCGACCTCTAATTGACTTCTTTGGAGGTATTTGGGGTGCAATTGAATGTAATTGGCTGATCGTCTGTTTTTGTGTATGTATCGCGATGTGTCAAAAAAGTAAGGAGATCACAAAGTTCCATAAGCGAAACGTATCTGGTGACTGAAAAGCGATTATAGTGTAATGATGTACGTCCTCGTATGGGTGAATACATATAGATACGGTTGCAAATGGGAATAAGTAATATATATCAATTGTGAGGTATGTAGGTAAGATAATCGCTAGCATACCAATATAACTTTGCGAGGTGATTATAGATAAAGGGCACTTATCCGGCCTTGGTAGCTAAGTATACTTACGAGGGCGAAGTGCACTTGCGAGACAAGTGTACTTGCGAGAGCCAAGTATACTTACAAGGCCAAGTACAATTACGAGGCCATGTATACTTACAATGCCAAGTGTACCTTGCACTGCCATTACAATAAGATAGACTGCTAGTTGAATCAATTTAAAAGGTACAATATAACTTGAATTGATACTGAAGTTAGACATCTGTTGAGGGGAATCACTTTGATGTAATGCTTCCTGCAGCTGGAACAAGTCACATAATTGACAGATCAGATTTCATTTCAAAGTAGTAATAAGTGCTAAAGGAGTTACAAGTTACAACTCTGAACATGCTCTCATAAACAAGAAATACATAGTACATATACATTGGTATTTTTCTTTGAGTGAGTGCAAAGTATCCTTTTACGTACTGATGTGTTCGAAAAAAATACATTGTGATTTCTTGCCCATTTGAATTTTTGTAAAGGTTCAGTACCTATATATCATACAACATATATATCCTCTCTGTTTTCATGAAAGTACACAACTGGTGGAACAACAGAACTGCAGTGATAGTACATCACCTTGTCCAAGTAAGGAAAGGCCTTGTTGTTGTCAATAAAGATTCTAATATCCCTGAATCATTTGAAACTCCCTGTGACAAATATTTGAAGTGATCCTATAGATAATTTACACTATGCAGTGAGATCCAAAACAGGTTTGATATCAGGATGAATATCCTTCACTGTTCAGCTTTCAAACTGCAGGTAGATTGTTTGGACTTGTATAATCTCTCAGGCCATATATCTGTACATAGTGATTGGTGTTTTGGAATGTAATGAACTCTCTTCATATAATCATACAGAGCATCAACTTGATCACCTCATGTCCATTTGATATATAGTAAGTAGTCTTTGGGTTCATCATGGTATACTCCAAACACTTGTAATTAATAATTAGTAGGTAGCCAAGATGACAAAAATGATGAGAGAAGTGAGTTAGGAGATACATTTTAACTAAGTTAAAATCAAATTCCACTGTGAAATATGTCTGAATATCGAACTCCATTGTTTGTCCATCCTTCTTAATAAGCCATATGTTTGCTTCATTTGACAGCAATATTCCGCCTAATTCAAATAATACTTCTGTTATACTTCACTGGATCATACACAACAGGTATCCTCGAAGCGGAGTCACCTACAATCACTTGATGATTGCTGGATCAGGATGGTACAAGCACCATATCTATAGGTCATTGAATAATCTCAACATATCACTCGATTTGCTTATCTCAACTAACAATATCAGATTAACTATTATGCAGTCAACCACACTACTGATAAGTGAATCAGAGGTCACGATGGTTACTGGATCGATATGCTGTCAGCTCATGCCACCAATAATAAAAAGGCAGCTGAAAGGCTGTAGATATGAAAGTATCTGAGTTTGCATGATAGCTGCTGAAGCCTTGATGTCACTCACAATTGAAAGGATACCATTTGCCTGGACACTAAGAGATCGAAAGGAAATGATAGGTTCAGTCTGCTGAGGTCCAAAGGAGTAAAATCAGTAGGGACTCTATTCTTCTGAGTAGAAGATTTGATCGGAACGATACGAAAGGTCTAGCAGAGAGATAAAGTGTAAATGAGGGTATTGGTGCGAAGGATAGTTAGGTAGAGAAGTTCATAAGAAAAGTGTAGATAGAAGTAATTGTTTGAGCGAGAGGAAAGAGGTATTAAGACTTCTGAAATCTCTGAGGGTAGAAGGGCAAGTTTCTTGACAAGGAGAACAAGCCTTAACAATATACGTATTGGAAAGCCAAATATCTTTGTTTTGAATCTTCTTAGTGAATTTCGTATTCTGAGCGAATCCTCATAACCTCAATTGCAAGCCAGTCCTGAAAACAGTAGGGATACTACTTGTACTGCTAAACCTGTGGTGATGCTCCCTGTGTTATAACTTCCAATTTCAAATCTTCTGATAGTTATTTCCTCAATATCGCTACCACAAATTTCTTCAATGTTGTCATGCAAAAGCAAATGAATACATATTATGAGTGGTAAAAATTATTAACGTAACATTCTATATATCCAATAGTTATATCAATGTTTTTGTTGTTCTTTGTCATGAGATGGTAATAAATCAAGATGTTTTGCAGAATATGACATCTCTAAACGGTTGCTATTGTTTGGAGATTGGTTCTGATCGACGCAAGGTACAGAGTGACAGAAGTGTTCGATCAAGCATCTTCGTCTCCTTGTCCTGACATTGAATAAGAACAGTATATACATTTGTAAATGATGCAAATGATGGGTATGGTGACATTCAATGTCAAATTTAGCCAATTCAGTCTATCTGTTTGTAATGTTCAAAAAATAAAATAATCCAATCCATTAGATACTTCCAAGATGATAAGGTAGATAGGGTGAAGCATATCTGATTCCAAGAGACTTGTCCAATTGAGTGACTTAAGTGTCCAAATGACTGCTTCAGTTAGTTGAATTACTCAGTTATCCAAGAGTTGATGGGCAGTATCTCTTGCTGACAGAGTAATATTTGTGTTGATTACAGTAATTAATCTGAGGATGAAGTGGGCAAAGTTTTCACAAGCTACAGGTAAGAAAACAAAATTATTGAATGAAGCTTTTGCAACTTCACAAATGTGATAATATCCAGCCTGAATTGAGTGGAGATTGATTTTCCCTAAATATTCAGCTAACCAGGTATATGTGATAGGAAAGTACAATCATATATATCTATCTGAGTATAATATATACCTGCGATATCTAGATACATTGTTTATACGTTTACATATAAGATTAAAGATACTTTGTTAAACCTATTAATTATAATCCTGTTGTTTCAATGCCTGGATTGGACCAAAATCTTCAAACAAATACTTCAGTGGAACTGAAAGAAATAATATCAAGATTCTTCATTTTCTCATTGACTTGTGTTGTTCAGATAACCAAATATTTTCCAAGTTCAAGTATACAGGTAATTCCCTCTTATTGATGGAATAGTCTGTAAGGTCAGAGTGATCTGAGCTATCAACAATTGTATCAATAGTTCTGTTGACTAGTTTCAAATTCTACCAATGTTTACTAAATATGCATGTGAACTCTGCATATGTGAAGGAGCATTATCAAGTACACACATGTTGGTTCCACCATCATATTCCAGTATAGACTTCAGAGTAGATTCATTCACCTGAGTGATTTTACTCTATTTTTAGTATATACGTGATATAGATATTATGAGCTAATTGTATGAGAAAATACTCAATACAAGTTATTAGATCACAATAAAAGAATCACATTTAAAAAGGAATACCTACGGCATGTGAATATGTTATAAATACATTGATGTTTTGAATGTACATATTTCAAGATAATAAGTCATTTCGTCAATTTATTTGAAGAGCAAGTCAGAAGAAATAAAATGTTGATCAGCATCAAGTTTCAAAAGACTATCCACTGTATTTCTGATAATTCAGTTCTTCTCTATCTATTCAGTGAATCAATACTCCCTTTCACTTGAGAAAGAAATCCACCCTGAAAATTCCATGTATAGGACAATAAATGGACTGCCAAATAGCGTTCCGGATTGCCTGTCATCTAGACCTTCAGATTGAAGCTAGTTGACTGGTAAGTGAATAGCTGTACCACATAGGTTCATATTCGATTGTTTTCCTTATCACTCAAAGCGAATCCTGTTTTGTAAGTATTTGGTTTCTGATCCCCATACTAATCATTGTCAGGGGCAATGTCTGGCTTTGTATGCTGTTCTAAAATAAAAAATTCATCATCAATGATGTAGCTAAAGTTGATAATGAACTGGATCGTTTTGAGATGGATCAAACTGAGCAGGAGTTCGGTGCGGATTCGATCTGAAGAATGGCAATATTTGGAGGTTCCACTCAATATTTGAACCGAATCCCACCAATTATGAACAAATATAACCAAGCAAGTTCTTGTCCGATCGTCTGGATGTTTGATACATCTTGTAGTACTTCAGGTTAGCTACAGGAAGAATAAAATATAGAGCCAAACAGATAAGAACTAACATACTTATTTTTGTTTCAAGTGTTGGGGTGGAATGGTAGGGTTTGAGGGGAACAGTCTTGACACATATATATGATATTGTATTACCATTTGATGAAATTGTTGCATACTTGTAACTACGTTCAAATACGAAATATATAACTTTCAAAGATACACACACAATCCTGATCAGCCAACATTCAATGCAAAATAGAAAATTCGAATGTCAGAAAATTTGAATCCAACTCCTAACGTAATATTGACTATTTAGTATGCCAGTTAATTGGAGCAATGATAAGAGACATATAGAATTATTGAATCAAATATCGGCTACCTACAGACCATTCACATCTAAGAAACCAAACTGAATAAGCATATGAAAACCTAAACGAGATTGACAACAACTCTCATAAATATAAAAATGACTGTATCTGATCCAAAGACAATATGAAAAGATTCATAATAATCAAACCTCCAAATAGAATCCTAACTTATAAGTCACTATGTTAGTCATATGTACAACTCATTAGTTGGACATATCATAAGCTTTTACTAGGATTTATGACCCATCTATGGTGGGGTTATACAAAGAACTACAAGCTGTGAGAAGTTCATTCTCTCATTGTTATCTGACAACTTTCAAATTTCCACCGATACCGATGACTTGTGATCCGCTAATAATACTGATCACTCCTATTACACACCGACACATATAACTGCTTATCACTCGCCGATAATAACAACTGCTAAACACTAACCATCACCAATTAATTCAAAAAACCATCCTTCGATATCTATATGAATACCAAAGACAGCTCAATATCCTGCAATGTCTACTCCACTGATTACGATGATATCTGAGCATCATCTATAGAGTGAACCTCAATGTTTGAAAACCGCAATTCAGATGAAGCAGCTGACAGGACTTGAAGAAAAATAGAATCATGTTGGTGAGTGGTATTCACCTCCAAGTACATGTTGTCATTCATATCCTATAATTATATATCCAGTGCCAAGAATCATTATTACAATGTGAAAGTGATAGCAATAACAATTACAGATCACTATGCAATTGTAGGAGTTGGGCGAAACATATATGGTATTGATTGCCAGAAGCAAATAAGCTGTGTTATGTGCAACAGTATGAATTACACTATATTTTTGGGACCATATATGGCAAATGCAGTACCTAACAGTATATCTACACTGTATGGTAGGGTACCTGGACTACTGTTATTATGCATGTACCAGATAGACAATGAGAGTCAATACGCAGCAAATGTATCCAGAGATACAAATCATTTTCTGATGATTTCAATACCATCCTCATAATCTGATTTATACTTTCTTTATTCAATGTAAACAGTAACAAAATATCATATGAACCATATCATTAGATATTATCTATTTAAAAATATCAGAATCAGGGACAAAAATCATTAGTGGGAATCACATATGGATATCTTTTCATTATCAGATATTTTGAATTTCAGTCATACCATGAAACCATAGCCATGAACTCATGGAATTGATCTGAATTCTTCCTAATTTAGTGACGGATTGTAGGCCTCCAAATCTCCATACTTATATAGCAACTCCAAGGCTTCATCATCATCCCATTGAACAGTTAGACATAATTTGTCAGTCTTCTTTTCATATCTAGTATTAATATCTATATATATCATTTAAGTTCTTCAGGTCTTTACCAGACATATTTCAGTATTACAGTCTCCTAAAGAAATTAATCATGTTACATATCCCAAAACTCAATTCTACTTCTAGCTACAGTACCCATAATAGTATATGTAGCAAATAACAACTTGTATATTGATGTTTGAAGACTATACATATTGTTCCATTTTCCTTAGTAATTATTATCAAGAGCAATATCTTCAGCATCATCTAAATTGTTATTCTCATCTACCTGGAAAGCATTATTCTGTACATCCTAATTAATAATGAGAGTATCATTTCATCTGATATTATCATTATCTATTATAGTATTCTCAGGAACAATTGGAACTGTCATTAGCGAAAAAGAACTTGAGAAGACTGGCAGCATATGATGAAATCCTGTGTTGTACAGAAGCAGATCAGGTCACATTAGCAGTGTCTGATAATATCTCAGGAATTGGATTATTGAGTGAATAGAATGGTAAATATACTTCCAAGGGTTATCTATCCTACCATATGAAAGACTGAGCTTCAGCTTCTCCTGATGATGCTTCTGAGTCCTAAAGTTAATTGGAGGTTTCCCTGCTTGCAATGTTACCTGGATATTGACAGTCCCAGCTGCAGTTGGATGTTCTGAACTTGAATTGGTGATCATATTTTAATAGTTTTAGCTGATGATCTATGCTATCATTTTGAATCATTTATGTACAATTGACTTGCTATTTCATAGTCAGAGCCAGCTTCTCTGAATAGTTTGCAAGTGTTAGAAGTTTTGCCTTAGCAAGTATTAGTAGTCCAGGAACTAGTTATAAACACAGAGAATCTGCAGAATCCTTTGTAATAGAGCACACTAACTATCATAGCACTGAGTGATAGATATATCCAGACCTAATAGTCAAGTCATGACTGCAAAAACTCATCTGATTTATAAATACTTTCTCAATTAATTAGGCTGAGAGATCTAGCTGATCCCATCATGTCTTGGGCTGAATATTTGTTACCATTTCAAGGATTAAAAGATTGATCATGTAATAAGCCTTCAATACCACTACTGAATTCAATAGCAAGTGTGACATTCAGCTAAGAATTCCTACAGGAGTGTATTTGAGAACAGGCAGATTATAGCATAGCTAGTATGTAGCAGGCTATACCGGAAACCTTGGTGTACTGACCCTGGAAGTTCTCGCCACAAGATCACCTGGACAGCTGTCTCAAGTCTGGATGTCAAGCTACGTACCCAGTGAGAGTGACCCTACAGATTGGTTTCTGTTAGCATATATAGTGATGTTGAATTCTATGAGGCAACATATTGGTGGGCAGCCGAATATATTGTTGATATACCTCAACTAAAGATGATTAGAGATGGTATACTATTTGGTCAGTATCAGGAGGAGAGATCCAAGTTGAAGTTTACTCTGATGAGTTGTTCAGTGATGTCTTTGCAAAGCCTGATGATCTGGAATTACTGAAGAAAGTTTGTACAGTTGCAAAATCAGAAGGTAAGAGGATGACCTATTGGGATACCTCATGTTATTGAAGCAGATTCAGTACTTCTGCTAATGATGTTGTCATCAAACAATAATCTGATTCGGTCATGCATGATCAGAATCTGGACCTACGACTGATGATGAAAATCTTATTGCTAAAACTGTGATATTGTAGATTACTAGAGCAGCAGTTGGACACCATAAGAGTATAAAGAGAATCGAAATACTCTAGTTTTTGAAAGAACAAGCTATAGCAGCAAGTCTCAGTACGAATCCAACAGTTGATACAAACCTGAAATATTATTATACTTTTGCAAATACAATTCACTACCATCGTGTATCTCTGTGACAACTTGAACTTCAAGTTGCCATAGATACCTATATCTTGCGGAATGATATCAAATGAGACTTTACAGCCATCATCTATATAGTTTACTATCTAACCAACCTATGTACACTTTATTACGATCTCATCAACTTCTGGAACTATGGCATAATTCCTTCAGACAAAGAAGATCATAACAAGGAGTATTTGGAAGACTTATACTATTTCCTAGGTAGGTTTCACACTGTGTGAAGGATTAAAGATAGTTACAGCCAAGGAAGATGTTGAATAGCTGTGCTTGGAGGAAGTAAATTGTTAAATAAAATATTGTATTAGTTGCTTTGGCTTCAAGTGATACCTGTAATAGTATAATATTTGATAGATAAATCACGCCAAGGTTCTTAAACTGTCGGATTCCAGCTCTTGTCAGCTGCTGCATGAAACATTACAATTCTCACAGAGAATATTGCTATATGGGTATATATTACCAGTGCTTCATCACCTTCAGAAGCTGCAACTATAATATCTGTAAAATTCATCTGCAGATATGATAAACTAGGACAAAACAATCATATATAATCACCTCTCTTTTGCAAACAGAAACATACACTTTCCCCTCACAACAGTATAACAATGGTAACTTCAAAGTACTAACTAACATTTTGAACAGGCCTGTTGTACAACAGGTATCAATAATATTCAATCCAGGGCAATCCTCTAGGAACTCAGCTGAATGACTCAAGAAAATACAGGTAGAATACAAAACGATAGATTAGGAATACTGCAAGATAACAGAAATCTCGAAAGGAACCCAGCAGAAAGATATAAATATTGCAGACAGTGTTAACATCAAGATGGTGCAACGAGACAAGCAAAAGCTGAACCTCATCAGCGCATAAAACTCTGAGAATGAAGTAATAGTGAAACAGTTCGAACAAGTTCACCAAGATTGTCTGCTGTTCAACAGAGAGTTGAAAATAGAATGAGCTAAAGAGAGTTATCATCATGAAAGCTAAGATGAATACATTTATTGATGTCACTGAACCGTCGGAAGTTTGTACCATTGACGTACCGATTTGATTCATGTGAACTGTATCTATACTAAGCAATTCACCTCAAACTATACCATTTCAGTCTACAGATTCGAGCGATAATTTACAAGCGACTTCTTGTTCGATCATCTCTATATTTAATTCACCTTGTGGCGCTTAAAGTTGGCTACAAGATGCACTGAACATAGAGACGATCTGATAAGAACTTGCTTACATGTTTGCGTTTATAGTTGTGGGATCCGGTTCAAGATCCGAGTTATACCCTGCAGTGCAAGCAAACCTCAGATTGAGTCCGAATCAATCCCCCCCTAGGTTTGATCAGCTACAAACTGCTCTTATTTGATGCAAACACTAACCACATTCATATTCAACAAACAATTATCATGAAACTGTTGGCAGGTATGGACATCCTTCGGCAGCAGAATTATAAGCTTGCAGATATACATACAGAAGTATTTGGGGCAATAGATCAAATGTTAGGTGCTGTTGAGAAGCAGAGGTTCCAGGACTGCAACAATCTTTAGTCTCTCAAGGATTCCAGGGGCAACAATCTGATTAAGCTGACAGCTGTGAGCACTATGATTTGGCTAGTGCAGAATCAGATCATGTTACTTGGTATGGAAATGCAGATACTCCTAGGACCAAAGAAATGAAAAGCCTGAAGAAGCAGATTAACAAACTATAACAAACTATCAGGTATTTCACAGAGGTGTTTGCAGCACAAGAATTCTCTGGCTCAAGATCAAATATTCACCCAGATTGACATCAAAGCATTACTTACTGGGAGGAACATCAAAGTCAGTTTGGAATGAAATCACTTTCAAATAAGGAACAATGCCTGCACATACATGGAGGTTCAGAAAGCCAAGCCAGAGATCTATTACCCCCAGAACAGTTGGAAAAAGACAACTCAGGAGAAGGACCTGATATCACCTGCAGCATCAGGAGGATTGCCAGCTAGAGGTAATCCAAGAATTCACCTCCGTCTCCCTCCTATTATGGGTCAGAAGGCGGACCACATGGGGGCAATCCAAGTAACAGGCAATGAGAAAGAGAACAATGTTATAATGAACGAATGATGAAATACCTTACTAAACAAAAAATCATCAAAATCAATACAGCAACCAAATTCAAATAGAAAGAAGCCGATAATTTTGAGGTCTGGTAGATGATAGTCAGGATATATATTTATGAACAACCTCACTATATGACTATATTCAGAATGAGATTACAATGAATATATGGACTCATGTAGCATTGAGTACTCGCATGGCACATACAATAGAAATTGGACACCAATACAGTCAAGCAAACTTGGTATTAGACAGGTTAGGGAGATGTTATTTATATCCAGTTCGATGACAATGATGAACACGAAGTTGTATACAATGAACTATGTAATCTTTGATATAGCTGCAATGTTGAAGACCTATGGACAATGATTGATATCTTGAATGATAAAGCTAAACATATAGAAGTAGAGTTCAAAGTAACTATTCTCACAATACTTCCAGAACAGAATATAAAACAATTATACTACATTGACATTGGCAGTCTGGATGACAATGAACTATGGCAGTTGGTCATCTGAGCAAGATGATTAGTTGAGAAGTTGTCTGCTACTGAAACTATTGAATACATCATCTGTAGTTAAATTGAAAGAGCAACAATGGAAATTGAGAAAGACTATCATCATCGCTGAATGAAATTTCCGGAATTAAATGCCAGTACACTCAGTCAACAAATACATTCCATGTTTGTCAAAACAAGTGAAAACAAAACACAGCAGTCAAAAAGAATCTCTCAAGTAACTTTGACACAATACATGCAGAACTTGTAGTCAGATTAGCTGAAAACGAATCAGACAAATAAGTATAGTGAAGATGTATTAGCAGTATACCTGGCTATCCAACCGAAAAGGCAGACACAAGGAGATGGAGTGGTTTCGAAAAATCAAAACCTCGACAGGTACAAATGATGTTTCGAAGCTGAAGGAATATCATAAAACGATTATCAATACATATAAGGAGAAGAAAAAGGATGTCAACAACTATGAATTCAAGTCTGAAGAAATCAGTTTGGAGCACAAAGATATGTTTCACAGAGAAATTCTATCTTAAACTGGACATGGGAGCTCAGAGGAAGAGGACATACCATGGTGGTAGTAGAGTGACAGAAGTTCAGATTGAGTATAAGAAATAAAGGCTGACTGTGATAATTGTATTTGCACAGAAGAACAATCTAATGAGTTTCTGAGGAGTCCAGTAGGGACGAAACTGCCTGCCAATGAAATAACAATATCACCAACTATCACACTATACTCATATACGATTACCACTAATTGCGGTGAGACTATTGTTGAAATGAATGACTTCTTGATGTGCAAATAACCTCTAACAAGCGAGGCCTCTGAGACTAAGAAGACAAATATATCTAATGACTTTGTTTTCTACCAAAACAAGAAAATCAAGAAGATACCTACTATCCATGTGGCAATCAAAGTAATGTACAAGTTCTTTACTGATTGAACTGACGATAAAGAAACTAAACAACAAATACTGATATAGGTGATATTCAACTCAGATACAATATCTATTACTATCTCTTAAGAATGTATGATTGCATACAGAGTACTGGTGATCAAGCAGGAAAAGAAAGTAATCTCATGAGATATTAGTAGTCATGCAATGAATCTCCTAGTATTTATTCCATTCTATTAGCTATTACTTTGAAAATTTATGGGTCTGTCGAAATATTCAAGGGGATAACAATAAAATCTTATTAAGTTGTTTTTATTCTTGCTTCGTATTTGGAACAATACAATGTTCAGGAAACATTATGTGGTCAGCTCCAGTTTATCAAAGGTAGGTGAAAATACTATCGATACAAGCAACTCTATTCTGATTGGAGTATTACCTATGAAGATAAAGTAGATAATAGCAAAATTGCCAACAATATTTGTATCATAGCTTTCAACCATACAGAAGATATTGCAATGAAGTTACTCTCTTAATCTCACAAATAGATAATATTATTTGACCCAAAAACATCTGAGAAGATTTATCCTAGACATGACTATCACTAACTACACCTCAATATTCCTGATAACCAGGTTAGAGTTGAACCAATACATCAACTTTCGAATGAAGAAGAACAAATATTAAAAGAATATATTGATAGAATAATAAATAAATGGAAAATTCAACCATCATGCATATAACCTGAAAGTCCAGTACTATTTGTACTATTATCTAGCTGTTATGGACTTCCATATTGTATTGACTATTGGTGACTAAACAATATGACAATCAAAGACAAGACTCCCCTTCCCATTACAGACTAAGTATAAAGTCACATGAAAAGGGGCACTTGGATTACCAAACCTGATATGAAAATAGGTTGTCACCTCATTCAAATAGCCAAGGTTAATAAAAGAAAAACAACCTTTTGTACTAAGTGTAAATCCTGTAAATGTACAGTCATGTGGTTCAATTTCTCCATCATACCTACCACATTCTAATAATGGATCAACACAATATTTCAACAGTTTTTAGGTGTCACAACAATGTTACAGTTTTCAACATCAACTATATCTGTATCCCAACAAAGGAAATCTTCAAACAACCTCACAAATACATCAGTTATATATTTCAGGTTTAACAATATAAAGGATCAGCAGTCGAAATTAACAAATATGATTTCAACTTACAGGAGGTTGAATTGTTGGGAATTTTGATCAGCAGAGAAGGACTCAAAATGGTGCCCTTTTGTAGCAAAGCAATCACCCAGTACTCAATGATGGCAAATCAGATGCCACTACAGGTATTACTGTGTCTTTGAAACTTCTACTGACAATTCATGAAATGATACTCCAGTATAGTTGTATAATACTGGGAGCCTCACCTCAGGTTTACCAGTACAAGTAGTATCCTTACTGTTTTCAGGACTTGTTTGCAATGGAAGTTATGAAGATTCGCTTAGGATATAAAAGTCACAAAGAACATTCAATACACAGATGTTTGGCTTTCAAATGCATATATTGTTAAGGCTTGTTCTCTTCATCAACAAGATTGCTCTTCTACCTGCGGAGATTGCAGAGGTTGTTATACCTCTTTCCTCTCGCTCTAAAAATTACTTCTATCTATGCTTTTCCCATAAGCTGCACCAGATAACCATCTATCGCACCAATACCCTTTCCTGTGCTTAACTGCTGTACCACACCTTCCGTATCTATCCTCTTAGATCTTCTACTCAAAACAATACAGTCCCTACTGATATCAGTCCTTCAGACCTCTGTTGTCCAGACCTATCGTATCCTTTCGATCTCTTAACATCCCGTCGAATGGTATCCTTTCGATTGGAAGGGACATTCAGGCTTCATCAGCTACGATGCAAACTCAGATGCTTTCATATCTACAGGGTTTCAGCTGTCTTCATATTATCGGTGGTATGAGCTGGCAGAATATCAATCCAGTAAACAGCCTTTGTTTCTTATCGATGGTGTGGTTACCTGCAGAGCAGCTCATATGATTTCGTTGGTTGTAATAACCGAATCGAGTGATATCTTGTAGATATTTGATGATGTGCAGGGATGGTACTTGTACTATCCTGATACAGAAATCATCGTGTGATCGTAGGTAACTCCGCTTCGAACATACCCAGTGGTATGCAATATGTGAGGTGTAACAAGTTGCTCAAATTATGGTTACTCTTAAAGGCAATAGAAATGATTGTAAATTTGAGTCAGTACCACAAGTAGCATATTTCAAAATAGTCATTTTATTTAAAGCAGAAAATTCACCTATTCTTTGATACTAAAATCCTGAATGACCTGTACTGGTTGAAACCTACAGTAGTGACTATAGGATGGCAGCAGTACTCTGTCAACAATTCAGTACCAGAAAGATACACCATATTACATTTATTTTGTAAAACATTTTGATTAGCTGCAATAAACTATCAGATTTATGATAAAGTATTACTTGAAAGTATTCACATGATGAATACCTGACATTACCATTTAGAAGACCCAACACATCAAATAATCATTTATTCCAACCCTAGAGTTTGAAATAATTTGTATCAACTATGTATCTTAATTGATGTTAAGTCCGATTGACAGAAATATATTAACAATTCAATTATATAATAATATTACAAAAAGAATCAGCAAATATGAAAGCTGACACCCTATATAGGTGACATATATTCAACTCCAGAGAGGTATGTACAAAAGCCATAATATCAAAACTGCTGTTAGGTCCACAATAATAGCTCGAAATAGGAGCTATGGAGATTGAAAAAGGTGAAATTAGTGACATACTATTGGTATAATTTTCGGATGAATATTTGGCTGTCCAGCAGTACAATAGGTTTAAAGAGAAAATTACGAAGTTTAGCAAGTATTAAGAAATACCAAAGAAAGTACAGAAGAAGGAAGAGAATGTTGATAGATATCATGAAATAGATGGTGATAGAAGTCAAACAATAACATGATGGACTTATAAATTGAAAGGTATTTGGAAAAAGGTTTTGAAGCCAAAATATAAATCTCAAATTCCAGATATTTTGGACATGAAGGAACGATAGAATAAATAACATGCAACTTCTACTGGTACACACTTCAGGATGTCATTCGTAATATTTGCATCAAATAGGACACTGACACATGTCAGCGAACAAATAGCCCCTTGTATACCCAATATGTACTCCTATATCCACTCTTACTATTATCATTACCTTGGGCATACATATATATTGACTTTATCGTATATCTCTCATACGTTTAAAAGAACAGAAACATCATGGCAGTCATTGACCAATTCAATACGATTGCTATTTTCTCACCTATCGTCAAATGAGAATCAGCATTCATTGTTCAGGCATTCCTTATTGGCATGTAGAAGTATTACAGCCTCACAATGGATATAGTATCTGATCATAATGGAGTGTTTAAGAGTAACATCCTCCCAGACATATATGAATATTATAGATACAAGTTGAAGATAAGTACAGTATTTTACCTGCAGACAAATAGATATACCACGAATATGATTCAAGATATCAAGCACTATATTCGAACCTACTATAATTATCAAAAATACAATTGACACAAAATGTGACCGATAGCTGAAAATATTTCTAATAATTTCAGGTGTTGAGCCGCAACCATTACCCACTCAATACCAATTATGACTACAAACTATACAGCAATTAGCCTATGGAGGTGTACTTCGGACACCCTTATCTGTATATGTGTCAGGGATTTTCTCTTGGCAGGTATATAAGGTACGGTGGAAGATGTATTGTACTCCATGGTCATTGCCTTTCGGAGGTTAACTGATGTAACACCTGTAGTTTCCCTTCTACTCTTCGTTGAAGTCCTTCGAGATATTTGTGGGTAGCCAATACTGAGCCCTGACAAAGCGGAATAATTAATCTACGTGTGGACAGTACACCTTCTTGATTGAACAGCAATAGTTTAAACACTTATCAGGTAAATCTATCGTTCTAGACACTTAGGGTGGTATGCTACTATATGCCTAGGCTCCTGATAGTTAGGAACTTACATGTATTGCTGAAGTACGATCACACCATAGCAGGGATTCTCAGTTCAGCCATGTATAATTCTTTCAACCAGAACTATCTTTATTATCTGGTTCTATTTGGGGCAGCAAGCTACGGCCCGGTACGCTGAAAAGTTTCTCCTGCAAGCAAACCTCAGTGTTCAATCTGAGAAACTTTACTATGAGTGGACTGAACTATTGGAAGCTCATATGTTAACTGCACACTGGTAGTTATAGCTACCTGTTATGAACATGTATTTGTGTCATACTACTGATGAAATGGATGGCCAGATTACTGGACCATCGAGATCGCATCTCTGTCGAGAAAATAAGACGTGATGGTGGTAACATATGTGGCATAGCATCGGTTAGTCACCGACATACATCTATGGAGTTAAACATATACTTGTAATCCAATTCCAGATTTAGCATTGGATCAAGAGATCTAAGTAGAAGTGATGGTTCAATAGAAGGGTCAGCTGTGTTGTAGAAACTCTATTTTTTGCATACTGTATTCAGGGTTCCCAGAAGCAAAGCAAACGGATATGATACGATGTGGCAATATCTGGTTGCATCAGAATATCCAAACGGATACCTCGTACTATACAGATAGTGTTATCAGTCAAACAGAGCAATACTGTACCCGACTGAGAACAGGTAACCAGCCTAACAATCGGTAGCCATAGCTGTGTACTACAAACACAGAAATCATAGTCAGTAGGTGATAGCTTGTGATCAGCTCTCTACTATAAAAGAACCACCTTTGCCTGGCAAAGTAACAAGGTAAGCTCTAGCAGCAATGCACAGTGAGAATATACCAGTAGACAAGAACCTAAAGTATTATTATAGTTTTTCTACAACTTTGAAAAAACAATATAGCTTTATCAATTTTCGAAATCTCGACTCTATTATTCCTTACATAAACACTGTGTACGAATGAGCAACCACAACAGTACATCTCCGATACGCTGTCCTCTTGATCATTGCCTACAATATGATTCTGAATATTGTGGCTAGTATCGAACTGAGAAACTTTCCATCCAACTATGCTGACGATGAGACTGAAGACTACCTTCAGAACTCTTATGATTTTCAAGCGGTAGGTGGTTGTATTTACCCATCTTTGGCTAAGTTCTTGCATAAGAGTATAATATTTTGGACATGCCCAAAAGTGTTTATAACTACGAATTGTTTCGCCTGCAACCACAAAGTCTGCTGTGAAAGAATCTATATCAACAAGTCAGGAGGAATGGTTGTTAGATATATGAGTGCAGACCATTATGCCCTTCGCTGCAATAGAGAGCGCGAATGCTACACTCATATAAATCAACAATATCTACAGAATAGTACCCATACACGAAATACAGGACCCTTCATATTTCACTCTCAGTAGTTTCACAATAGCATATCACAGGTGCCGACTGCCATTCTTCGCAGGCCAGTTGGTACCCGCTTGATCTGGAATCAGCAAGACGAAGCTACCCTCTAGACCCTTATCAGACTAGGTAAAGAGGCTGCAAGATTAGTATGAGAGGTGAAGGAAGTAATACGTGACTTTACAAAATATCTTAGAACAACAGGATACTGAGATGACCGATACAGTGTAAAGTCAAGTGGACCACCTAGATGTTACGGGGATACTCATCAATAAAGTATGACCGCCTACTTCTTACAAATCATATGTATCCTGAAGATAGTCTTCGGAGTCGTCGAAGTCGGATTGTACTTCGTAATCTCCGACAGGGAGGTTGTGGTATTCAGAGGGAAGTTCACGAGTATAAAACCAGTGAAAATATTCGTACTCAATATCGTATGTATGAATAAA